>KN889413.1:6637-17224 GCA_000934455.1 Apostichopus parvimensis | reverse complement strand
TCATTGACCAATACGTAATACAACACCATGTTTGATTTGTGTACAGTCTATATATATGGCAGTTGTACCAGGGAGTTCCATAACAACTCCCTGGTTGTACCAACGCAGTCTTGAATCTATTTTTAGCAACGGCTCATAACTAAACCTGGATCTCTGATCTGGAAAAACTTGGCTGATATCTAAGTTTGCTGTTTTGTGATTGATATGTAAAAAACTAGATGGACTTGTCAAAAAAGTGGAAAACGGCGACCAAACGTAAAATGCTGCTTTAAAGTGAAAAACAGAATTTTTCCCGAGCTCTGGGCTATTCTTTTGTACCTAGTGTTGTACTCACCTGAATAAACTCTGCCTGATCACTGACCATCAAATCCACACAAAGTATCTAGTTTCAGCACACCTGCATTTGAATAGGTTTTTCTCTTTTTCAGATCTGACCTTGACAATATTGACTCTCTGCATGCAGAATGCCTTTCATATAAAAAACATAAAAAATAAATCCTCTGCCTAGGGAAATTAATTTGTTGATATTTCATTGATTTTTTTTGTTTCTTTGTCTCCATCAAAGATTGCATAATTATTATGTGACAAAATAAACTTTTGTGTTTGGAGGAATGCAAATGACTAATTTGTAATTTCACAGTGTATATTAATTTCTATGCAGTCAGCGATACTGTAGCGTTGTAGCAAATCTTTGCTGGAATTTTTTTGGGGAAAACTGGAATATTAATGTTCTTATGTTCAGTTTGCTCTAGCAAAGCAGTTTATCTGTGGTTTGCATTTTTGCAATTTTGCTGTAAGTAATTTTTTTGCTTTGTGAATGTGTGTAATTATATGCCTTAACTAGCAAAACATTGGTACCTAGCCTATACCCCTGTAAATAACTAAATGTCTTACTTTTGAGATATATATTCATTATTAAAAAGCTGGCAGTAGCATTCTAGAAAATTCTCATTTTCTGGATTATTTTTATTTTCTTTTACAATTATGCCTTATCTTTGGTACCTTCGGTAGCCTATACCCTTTGCAAAAGATTACATATCAACCATACATGTTTTGCAATTAGGCCTTATCTTTGGTACCTACTGTAGCCTATACCCTTGTAAAAGATTACATATCAACCATATGTATGTCGGTAACAGAAATGTTTTGCAATTAGGACTTATCTTTGGTATCTACTGTACACTATACCCTTTGTTAAAGATTACATATAAAGCATGCATGTTTTTGCAATTAGGCCTTATCTTCAATACCTACTGTAGCCTATATCCTTTGTAAAAGATTACATATCAAAGATTCGTGTATGTTTTGTGAAGAAAATGACTAAATACTGTATAATTTCTGAGATATGCATTTCTACCCAGTCAGCTATAGCCTTATAGTAAATCTTTGTGAGAATTGTTGAAATGTATGTGAAATTAATATTCAAATCTGCAAACTTTTTTTAGGCAAAGCATTTTGTTTATCTTCAGCCTACATTTTAGTGACTTTACTGTGAGTAGAACCATGGAGGTAAAAACAGAAATATTATCTTGAATACTAGTGCAAGAAGTTGAATAGACTTAGAAAATTAAGAGCATAATTTAGTCTTCAGTGGACAATTTAAGTTAAAAAAGGATTGTAACAAAAATTGGGATACAACATCATTATACTATTAATTATTATTTTGTTGGTGAAATGGTTTTCTATTTACTGGTAAATTTGCATTTAAATGTGTCATTGAAGCATTTTTCTTTTGTTATGTTCGTCATTAGTTAAGCTAATCGGTTATCATCGTATCTAACTGTTCTGGCTAGGAACTGCATTATTGTACTTTGTCTAAATATGAGAAGTAAGACTTGGAAAAACAGCCAATAAATATTGCTAGAATGGGGTCAAACCAAGGACCTCAGGGTCACAACTTTAACAATAAGGCCTTAAGGTACACTTAGCAAAACATTTCTGCCTAGCCTACCCTGAAGAACAGTAGCAAAACATTTCTGCCTAGCCTTCAATTTGTAAAAAAATCCTTGAATAGTGCAAGTATACGGTAAAGGTAGCTCTACTTATAGAGCTATCCAGCCATTAAGTGTTGCAATCCCTATATATAGCTATTTCTTTGCTGAGGGGGGGTGGGCCGGGGGGTGGGGGAGGAGCAAAGTGCACCAGTGAGAAGTCACAGTATGTGTAACACTCTCTATCCAGGGATCAGTCAAGTCTCATTCGATTCAACACAGAAAACGGGAAGGTGATTTCAAGAAAAATTGTTTTATATATGAACACAGATTGCCATCATTCATTTAAACTGACGAAACAGTTCATAGAGATTATGAATACAGTTACTTACCATATCACCAGTAATTAGTGAATTTGGTGGGAAATAGAATAAGCTTGTGACATTCAACAAACTAAGCTACCTCAAGGTATCCGAAACCGTACATACATTATTTAAATTAATCAAGCATATCACTGATATCCAGTATGTTAGTACCTACTGTACTATGCACAATTATGATGCCTGCACCTTGCACTTAATAGTTACTATGAATAGCTATTACCGAATGAATGATCTAATGATTTCAGACTACCAGCGACTATACAAGAGCCAAAGCCAACAGTCAAAATAATTTCAGTCCATCTATCCCATTGCCATTATCTGTGACTCGTGTGTGTTTCTCCTGAACATTCAATTTGCTAAAAATGTGCTTTGAACTTCTCTGCTCTTGACCGAAATTGTCACGTTCATCTTGTCTTGTAAACAATTTACCACATTAATCAGTTTTTCTCATGACTTGGTATTTAACAACCCGACAAACAAAATATATTTGTTCAGGTAAGTGTATACTATCTACTTAAAAGTATTTCCAAAGAGAAGACGCTTCACTGTGTTTTAAGCCACTTTTGTTCTAAAACTCGTTCACAACAATTTACTCTTTGTTACATACATTTGTCAATGCAGATGCATATATTTTTGTTCCATGCAAAATCAATTTGGTACAGTATTAAGTTGGCATCAATTAAAATCATGTCTGTTATTCCGTGTGGTGGATGATATTATTTAAAACAGATTACGTGTCTAGCTACTGTAGTTACCTTCATTTAACACTTGAGCAACCTTTACCTCTCCATCATACCAAAAATTAGTCTTCAACACAATGGGATTAGTTTTCATAGACTTTTGGAGGTTAACCTGATTTTGTAAGTCCTGCAATAGTCTTTGCAATATACTATACAGTTTGTATGGTGAGTAGGTCAGATGATAATTAAGTTATTTCAAATTCAATCAGTGGACATGGTTTGTGTTCAATCTGTACTGATATAAGTTGCAGATGTTTGTGTGTTTATAGCTGCATCTAATATTGAAGCTGGTACGATATTAACTGTAGAAAATTGTTGTTGACTCGTCCATTTATGTCGCAAATTGAATTTTCCTTTTAATTCATAGAGGAGACTTCCTGTGCATGCGTAAGTGACGTTGCTCTTCAGTGATCAAACAACCGAACATCGGTTTTGGTAAATCAAACAGAAAACGTGGAACAATGCTGTTTATAAACTATGTACACTAGTAGTCTAATATCTCAGTCCTGTTGTTCTTTTAAGTCTAGCGTCATTCTGGCTTTAATCATTAAAGTACACACAAAAAACATTGACTTATTTAGTAATATATACCTTCTATTTCAATTAAGTATGAATGATTGACGTGTATATGTTTACGTTATATGGAAATGACATCATTTCAGTTGGGATTTCTCTGCCAACCCTTCCGTGAAATTCAAAAACAGTTGTGTAGTACTCACTGTCATGTACTAGAAGATGTCCCTTTCACCTCAGAAGAGTCAAAATGCATACCGTACACGCTCGTACTATAATTAGCTGATTGCATACATGTGTAGTACGTGTGTAGTATTGCAGTGATCGGTATTGTAACCAGTGTTAGCAGCGAGCGGTGTTGTGGGTTTTTTAAAACTCATCTATTAGCCAGTCTGTTCAAGTCAGCAGTGCTTTGGGCAGGTTGTACTGTAGCTGAACATATTTATGTGTTTGGGTTTAAATTCTGTGTCATGTTTACACTACGACACTTCTCTCAAGGAAGGTTTCATTGCCAAGTACCTGGTAGCTCTCTCTATGTATAATGTATGTTAGTAGCGGACTGTACTTATGCATTTGTACAGATAGGACTTTCGATGTATTCATTTATAATAACTGTGTGGTCAGTGGTTTAAGACTCCATGCTGTAAATGTGTGCAGAGAATATGGTACAAATTATGTAGAATTGAGGTATGGTTTACATAGTCAATTATATTGGATTAATAGTTCAAATAGATTCAAATTCAATTTAAAAATTGGATCATATTCCAGGTTGAAGAACAACACTTTGTAAGTTTCAGATGGACTTGTGTGCTGGTAGGCCTATTTATTAAATACAGTGCATGTTTTAGATGACTTGTTGTAGGTACAGTAACAGTACGGTGCCACCTTATATGTTTATGATGATAGCTCACAGCATTATTTATTGTGTTGATATTCATACAACATATGTACACATGTACTGTGTCACCTACTGTATACAGGCTGGTTTGTGCACACACTGTACTACAGTTCCCAAATTTTGTCATTCGATGGTTTGCCATATCGTATGTTGTGCTAAGGTAGCAAGTCACCAGCGAAAGTGAAATTAACCTGCGGATCAGCGGTCCTCTTTATATTTAGTGTATGCTTGTTATCTTAACTTATATAAATATGTGCTGTAAAACATTTGGTATCACAGTAAGTCTTACAGGATGAAGTTTGGTACCATGTTCTGGAACAGCTTATTTAGACAGAATAGAGGGGATGGGTGGGCTTGTGCAGTTTTAGTTTTCATATAATTCTTCTGGTATTGAAACATACTGTATTTTATATGCTGTGAAACTTGGTGTGCATACAAAGACACCCATCACCCATCACACCCTCAATGAGATTCCTAGTTTACCTGGGTGGCCATGGCAACAACTTGCAATTTAAGCAGTTATAATGCTTCTTGTATTTCAAAATTAGTTTTGGGTCTGGAAAAATTTCACAACTTTTAATTACACCATCTGTTTATAGCTCCATGATTACACAAAAGTTACATTTTGCAATACAGTGTTACAAGCAAATTAGAAAGAGGTGGGGGGGGGTGGGGGTGGGAGGAATACACACAGCTGATTGACAAATAACCTTTTAATTGATTGGGTATTTGATATAGTTTGAAACTGTATAATTGTTGTGACCTCAGAGAATATATTATTTGCCCACATTGATGATTAGAAAGAAACTTGAAATAATAATATTCAAGCTGCATGTGTTATCTCAAAAACAGATTTATGATGTTTTCTTTTGCTTTGTAATTTTTACCAGGAAACCTATCAAGGCAGTACCACTCAACCTCCACAATACCAGACTGATTATCCACCACCCCTCCAGGACCACACTGAGGTCCTTTCTGACTACCCATCTATACCCATCACAGATGAACCAGACATGGAGGAGGCTGAGGAAAACAATGCAACCAGCTTCTCGGTCGACGACATGATAGAGATGATGGAGAAGAACTGGAATGCTCTGTACCAAGCCGCTTCTGAGACTGCTGTGCCTTTGTTGGATATGGTGAGTTAGACCTACAGGGGGCCAAAAAATGAATGAGGATTAAGGCCCTGTGAATATAAAATGGAAATGGTCCCTTCAAAGAAAGCAAGGGCAAAGGTGGATGGGGTGACTATACTTAGGCCCACAGTATGGGGGGACTCTTTAAGCCAGAGGACCAATGTCACTGGAACCTAGAGCTCTAGGGAAGCTTCATGTACCTCTCTCCTTTTCTCCCACCCCCTTTGCCCAACCCCCATTCCTTGGTCATGGCATGCCTTGCTGGTTGCCTTGCATGTTGGAGAAATAACAAATTTAATATTGAAGGCAGATTTCAACAATGCCAGAGGCAGGGATAGAAAGTGTATTTTTGGAAATTTGTTTGATTTGAAATCCGTCTTTTATTTTCTTAGTTGCCAGAGGAAATGAAAGCTGTTTTAAGAGAGCCAACATTGTTTGGAATTGCTTGGACGACTTTCATTTGGTTTGAAGTGGCGGTCAGCTCCTTTTTCGCTTTACTATTCTGTGGATGTGTAAGTAGTACTCAGAGTCAATTGTTATTGTTATTTTGACTCTTTTTTAAATAATTGTTTAACTTAAAATGTTTGTTGTTCGTTGTTCTAAAGCCAAGATTGTGACAGCTTTGTGACCATCGTTCATGTTGTTTTCGTCTAAAATCATAGAGAAGTTTTTCAGCATTTCACAAACCAGTGTGTGTAGTAAACAAAGTTAGGTGGCATTGTGTGCTGTGTCAATTCTCAAGATGTGTCAATGGGAACAGATTTGGAGATACGATTCCAGTTTTCATTTCCTCGTAAGGCATTGGCAACATAGTGTATGTAACACAATGGAGGCAAAGAAACGTGCAGATTATAAACGAAATCCATATATTCGTCAACCGGGGTCTTGTTTACAGACTGCGAAACGTTGAGGTCCAAAAGAATTATTCCCAGGGTAATGTCTGAAAAGTTTGTAAATGAAACCAACTTTCCCATGGTATTGGATTCTAGATAGATTTAACTTGCTGATTGTAAAAGAAACAATTGTTGACATGTCATCTTGATGTTCCAGTTGTAGACCACACCCATTAGTTTTCAAAAAGAACCGTGATTGGTCGACAGGATATGTATCCTTTTACCAATGATAATTGTAATGGAGGAGAAAATTAGAATCACCCCTACTTCCTGACCCCCCCATGCATCCCCACCCCCATTCCATTCATCTTATGTGGTAATAGGTTTGTGGCTAAGTGTTACATTGCAAGGTGAGGTATGAATTGTATATTTTGATGTAATTATATGTAACTGAAGTACAAACCTATGGTTATAAGACATTTGTCAGTCAATGTATATATTTTTCATCTCTGCCATTTGACTCCTTTTGGCAATTATCACCATTTAATTCCTTTTTTTTATACTCTCTTTTGCAGATTTGCAGTGCAAGAAAAAGCAGAGGTTGGTATATTTTGTGTAGCGTCAGAAATAACTTGCGACGACAGGCAATTCGTTCACTAATGTGACAAAATTACCCGTTCCATAAAAACGACAAGGGCGAAAAATGAAAAGGATATTTTGAAAAAATAGCTTGTACACTTTTTCCTCAAGAAGTCCTTTATTGGCTACAAGTATAATTTTATTCAAATTTTGGTCAATTTTTATTTTATTCCAGTTTTATCATACAATAACAATCTTAACTTTACTTTGGTTATTTGTGGGTGTTCTTACTGGAATCTTAATAACTTAAAGCAGTTGTCTTATTTTTAAATCAATTTTGTTCTGTTTTGAGGTGCTATGTGATACTAAAATTTTGTTATGGTTAAAAAAGTGTCTGGCGGACAGAATGTTGAAAATCAGATGAAAAGTTAGTTATCACTTCCTCATTAACTGGCCAAACACCATTTTCAGGTCATGGATTTGGTAGTGATTTTAGTAGTTACCTCTTGAAGGTGTCACCTACAAGTTTTGAATTTCTCCAAAGCTTTAGCAGTATGTTGTTATCGTTGTTGTTATCGTTGTGTTCTTATCGTTATTGTTATCGTTGTTGTTATCGTTGTTGTTATCGTTGTTGTTATCGTTGTTGTTATCTCTTTGTTTTATCGTTGTGTTCTTATCGTTATTGTTATCGTTGTTGTTATCTTGCAGCATACCAGAGTGATTTAGTGACAGAGATACACATGTTGACAGAACAGAAGGCCAAGGCTCTAGACGGCATGAAGACGACCACAAAACACTTTGACGACCTAAATAATGAATACTTCATCTACAGAGGGGAGATGAAAACAATAGAACAAGATAAGAAGGATCTAAAGGTTTGTCATTTATCAGCAAAATTGGAAGGAGAAGTTAATGAAACAAAGGAAACTTGACTGAGAAATTATAAAGAAATTTCAGAAGAGTACAGACATTTTTTTGGTAACCTCATGATTTCAAGTTCTCTGTGCTCTATCCACAAGGCCATCCAGCCCTCCCCCCTCTACCCAATACTGTCTATGCTCATTTCAAACGAATGCAAATCTCTCAACATTTATTTATTTAAAAAAAATTACAATTGATGTTGTTTCTTTAAAATTTCATTCTTTTCAACCAAGTTTTCTCTGTTCCAATAGGTGACAGATTACATTTAGCTTGGTGGAGGCCATTCCACTTCTTAGTTCTTTTTTAGTACGAGGGGACGGGGGGGGGTGGGTGGGGGAGGAGAGTGGGGGCAAGGAGCCTTAGGATACACTGTGTAACACAGGTTATTATCTGATGAACCCCTATGACCCATTGGAATTTTTCTTATCTTGTTGATAAATGTCATTTTCTCTACCACCAGAAATGTCAAAGGTCAAACTGTATTTTGTTGTTTTGTTTACCATTACGGTGTCGTATATATCTCTTGTAGCAATTGTACGAAGAGTTAAAAGCAGAGAAGGAAGAGCAAGACAAGATAATCGCAGAATATGAAGAAACCAACCAAGCACAGTTAACAGAACTAGATGGAATCAGAACAAAGGTAGGTTGAATAAATACAACTCTCTCCTCACTTTACATTTCTGCACACTACCTGTGCACTTCTGTTTGGTACTGTGGCTAGTGTCGTAACGTAAATGTGATGTTTTAACCCATAAATCATTGGCTGTATGAGAAGTTTTATGTTCTTGATAGAGGAGTTGAGCAATGTTATTAGAATTGAATCCGGTCCGGACCAATTTGATCCTCCCATCCAAGAACGAACCAAAAGAATGTTTTGTTCGACAAACATAAGTACAAAACAAAAAATAAATGGATGTGCTAGCATAAGGAAGGTGCATGTATGGAGGCATACCTTATCCAAACTTTAAATCTAGATGAGATAAGTAAGGAAGGGGCTAGTGTTTACTATTCAGTGTATTCCACCTTTTCTTGAAAAAGAAAGAGAAATTGCCAGTCTGTAGAAGAAATTAGTTGAGTTTAAGGAATACAAATGGCATTATGCAGTAATTAAAAGGAAATGAAATTTAATATGAAAAATAGATAATGCCAGAAAAAAAGAGTATTTCAAACAAATGCTAAATGTTTTAAGAGACAGGCAGAAGGCATGCCCCCCTCCCCCCCTGGACAAATATTGTGCAGCCCACGACAAGATAGCCTTTTAAAACAGCCTGCATACTCTTTTTGCAAGTGAAAACATGAAAAATGGCCTCTTATTTCACATGTAATGGTAGGATTCCATTGTTGTCATGGGAATACAAGTGTTGTTATCTACAGAGTGGGTGCAGAATTTCCCTATGGTCTTGCAATGCCAGTTTTCTGCTTTCTCCTCTTCTAACGAATGACATTTATCCATATTAAAGTGAATTATCATAGTTTACGGTCTGTCTTCGCACACACTTGTAAACATTCATTTTATTCTACCAGGAGACAATTTTAATGTGAGCTTTGCTGTATTGACATGTGCACAATTATTTACAATTTTTCCTTCCTTAGGTTTCAAGTCAAGGAGATGAACACAAGAAGGCCAAGAAGGAAATCCAGCATTTGCAGAAACAGGTTAAGGAGGTAGGTCATGTCCACACAACTTGAATTTCAAAAAAAGATAGAAAGCATTTATTGATGTAGCTTGTTCCATTTTATTATGCTGTATTTCCTTTCAGATATACATGTTTTCATTGAACTTGCAAGTATTTTTTGTCAAAAAATTCTCCCCCAAAAAAATTCTCATCCTAATTGTGTGTTCAGTTAGCTGGTAATAAGTCTTTTCCACTGGGTATTAAACAATGAAAACATTTGGCTAGATTAATAAATGCAAGTTAGATCTTGTTTAAGGCATTTGCTATTTTTCGATACTCTTGATTTGGTAAAAACTATTTTCTTAATACAACTTGACATTGTCTTTCTTGAAATAACAAATATCATTGAAGGTCAAACAGGGTCTCCATGTTAAAAAAAATACATATAAATGCAGAGTAAGTAAATAGTAATAGATTAGTCCAACTCTCACATAGATGACTTGTTTCATGATTGAAATGTGAAATTTCCAAAATCGTTTTATTTTAATTTGTCGAGGTACATTGTGCAAGAACATGTGATTTCATACACGGACGACACATCGAACTGCCTTTATCACTCATCGCTAAAATGCAAATTAGAACACCCTTGAAATTTTAAAACCCTGTTTGGTTTTGATCAAGTCACTTGATGATAACCGTTTTACCAACATGCAATGACATCCCATCACAGGGATGAATTATTATTCTCCAATGTTAGACAGTCGTTTCAAGTTTTAAGGAAAGGAAAATCATTTGTTGATGAAGTCTATGTATGATCACCGTTTTATATTACAGTTCATTACAACTAAAATGAATCAATATCAATGATTTATGTCTTAACAGTGGAACAAGCTTATAAAAGCTCGGAGTTTTAATAATGTGCTCCCTTCTGTTTCACTGGCTCTGTATCATAAATTGTTAATAAAAATAATAATTTATTCTTATATAGCGCTCTACATCAAAGAATGATCTCAGTGCACCTCACAAAATCGCATAAA
>KN889410.1:22782-35668 GCA_000934455.1 Apostichopus parvimensis | reverse complement strand
AGAAAAAATCGTGTTTTGTTTTCTTTATTTCAAATAGTAACACGTAGATATTTTTATTATGTCCGGGATTCCCGGGAATGATACCGAAACGAATGTAATAACCGGTTGTTTTCCCACTACCGGTAGTATTTACACATTGCTTTGTGACTGGGATGAGTCAATACCGGGATCGGGATACCGGGATTCACTTGACTACCGGGATCCCGCACAACCCTACTTCTTTTTATAATTTTGACTGGCAGGATGTTAGTTAACATTAAGTTTGACTGACTGCTCTTACCGACTCCCTACTGTATAAAATACTGCACTACTCAATACACCGTGTGTGTATTTTGCACACAAAATACATCATTTAACGGTCTTCTTACGATGACCGTCGGTCTTCCATGTAGAGTTGATCATAAACGAACAAGTGGGACAAATAGTAGCATGAGTATCAAGTATTTATAATGATTGGATGTAATATCACAGTATGAACAATGTCGTAGTTCTTTGGGAGTGTGAACATGAAAAAAGGCTAAAACATTAAAGGAATGAAATTAATGAACATAATACTAACCCATCACGTCCTTTGCTAACGATTGTGACTTCAAAGTAGTATATACCACAGGATGGAGGGATTGGGTGGCTTGTAATCACTGAAGCTGAGTTCTTACCACTGCCTGTAGAATAGAACAAAATATGGTCAATAATGAGAAAGAGCCAAACTGGTAGAAAGGAGGTCAAATCGAAAACTCAAAAAGTAAAAATCATGTAACAAATAAATAGCACCACACACCTGTATATCACTTAAAGTAATTAATGCATTGCAAAATGCTTTCAGCGAGATTATACTGTACAGTAGGGATCTTACACCAATAAACACCAATTCCACTGTAAGTTCCCATGATGTGGCATCAACATCAATAAACAGGTCTCCAGTTTTGTCAAAAAGGATACTTCAATCAAGATTGAAATGCAGTGACACCTGCATGAGATCTTTATGGCAATTGATATCTTCAACATGACTGCCTGTCAATAATAATTAATAGTACTTTCATATTATAATCACTACATAACGGCTGGAATATATCAAGAAGAGTGATCAACTGCAATGATTGAAATGAACCTCTGGCAAACACAAGTACACTAGTAATTTAACTACAGACATTCTAACATCAACGTTAGCAAGAGTGAACTGGTAGACTGTCACTGAGAATACTATTACTGTCAGGGTTGGCGATTTGTTTGATTTTTGTCTTAAATTCAGATTTTTTTTTTTTTAAATATTTAATTCGGAATGTTTAATTTTTTTAAATACACATTTCTTTGATGAATGCAAATGTCAAGGTAATTTAAATTTTAAGGCAGTTATGAGTATCAAAATTACCACCATGAATGGTATGAGTCTACAGGATTCATTATGCAATTTACAGAAAGAGAAAATCTTATGAGCATTCTAGAGTACATACAACTAGTACATTATTCTTGTTGAATACTATTTTCACTATCTTGTTACAAAACAGAATCAACTATTTACATAACAATAGGATGTCTGCTTGACTTCCTGTGTTCTTTATATTAAATCTTGCTCTCCATACAAAAGTTATATTGACCTCACTGATACACCTGTGCACACCTGCCACCTGGATGTGTCTCATAATATAGTGTACATATAGGTACAGGCTATTCAGCAGAAAATTGAACTACCATATGGTCTTGTCCACTCTAAGCTTTGAAACCACCTTGGAACTCATAAAGCTGCTTAGCCTTTGTTCTTATTTAAAGCCTTGAACATGAAGGAAGACTCTTAAACTTTAAAGTCTATTGAGTATTGACTGTACAATACACCTTCAAGTTTGCATTTCTGTGTTTACATTTTAGTGGTAACGTTGACAATGGTTTTTTATACATGTCCTTTATGCCTTATTCTCTGGGGCAGATCCACACACTAACTTCTGGGTCTCACAGTATTTTAAACATTTAAGACAAACACATTTTAAGCTTTGTTTTTATTTTATTACTGTAGTTGTTAACACCCTTGGAATCTTTAATTTACAAGTGTATGATGACTAACTGATTCTGCACACTAATTAATGTTACAAGTTACATGTGCTTATATGAGCACTAAATAAATATCAAACTACAGTTCAAGCAGACTCACAGTAGTTTCTTACAGCAGTAAAAATCACAAAACAATTGAATAAAAAGATAAAAATATTTGATAAAATGAAAAGAAAAGTGATTTCAATCTGTGATTGTATTAAAAATTCACTTGATTTAAATCGCAATTTAAATCAAGTGATTTAAATCACCGTGATTTTAATCAGCCAACCCTGATTACTATACAATTAGAATGCATTAAATCACATGGAACTTCTTTCGCAAGACATCTTATAGAATTTGTAGAAAAGAATATGACGAACCTCAGATAACAGAGTAACAAAAGATCCATGTATGTATATAGGAAGGGAAATGCCCGCCAGCTATATTTACTCGCGCATTACAATTACCCACAATTGTCAGGGCCAGGGGAAACCCTATAGCAAATGTAGCTCTCCCAACAACACACAAAATGGTCAACAAGAAGTGGGGTACCAATAATAAATTAATAACATATTCCATACACCAGGATTGGGGGGGGGGGGGTGAGGAAGGGCCCAGATTGTTACTAAATCGATGAATTCTGAATGATCTAAAGTCCCGATAGAGAAGTTTTAAAGTAACTTGTAAGTAAAGAGTGCACAGGTTATTTACCTGAGAGTGGCATGACTGGATGTAAGACAAGATCCCAGCCAAACACAACCCCAAAAATACAGTAGTATTGCAATCAAAGCATCTGCATTTTGTTTCGCTGAGCAACCCACACAAAGTACAATCAAAGAGTTCCAAACAGCAGTATGGGGCCTGGAACTACCATGCCTGTATGCTCTGCAAAGTTCTTAAGATAACGATACAAATTCTTGCAGGTTTAGGATAAGAACAGCCCCTCTCACTTAATTCACATTCCATTTTCTCCAACAGAACACATATTGGGACTTACAGCTGTGTTCAGAATTTACAACAAAGTACTGTAGTTCAAGTGACCCTGTGACTATTGGTGTAATTTTGGAAGGGACCATCCTTGTATTGATTCTGTCATTTTCTGTAAGGAATGCAGAGTGGCATGCCAATGCTGATATAATGCTCACTTAAGTACTGAAGCTAATCATTAATTAAGAAGTAAATCTTTCTTTGGAAACTACTAAACTGAAGAGATGACTGAATGTACCCACCAAATTCATTGTTATTGATAGAGGTCTTAACATGACAAGTCTGTGGTAACAAGGCATCCATTATCTTGGATGGATTTATGAGAAGATGCCAATGATAAACTTGAGTGACAAAAAAAGTCTTCAAAAGAGGATAAGACCAAATTTAGGCCTGCTATCAGGAATTTTGAGTTGGAGGGACACCAAAAATTTAAGGAGGGGCACAATACTTATGTCCTGTAACTTAATTTTGGGCCAAACTTTAGAATCCGTACCATATGAATGGGAAAGCTTACTTCGAATCGGCAGAATAACAACTGTATAATCCGGTTAGGATTAGGAGATAGAAGAACGGGAGGTGGAGATAGGGAGTGATTGCATGAATGTGGGAGAGAGATAGAAAGCGGGACATGGATTAACAGAAATAGTTGAATGGTACGGATTCTAAATTAGTACCTAATTTTGTCCACATGATGGTGGTACAGTAGTCTAGGAGGGGGTACAGTAGTCTACCTTGGGAGGGGGGGAGAGGGAGGGGTTGTACCACCTACTTTAGGTACTAATCAATGAGCATGGTTCAGTTTACTTGTACTGTTAAACTATGATCAAATGTTGAACCTGGAGCCATTCACTTTTACTAAGCACAAGAATACAATGTAAGCTATTTGTTCTTTACTTTCCAACTGAACTAGACAAATAGCTTACAACGAGCATTCTAATGGTAATTTAATATGTACTAATAATGCACTGTCCACATTTCAGAGGCTTACAGGACAGTGAACAGCACACAAACCCAAAACTACCCTTTGCCAACATTTCCTGTCAAATAAAAAAAATCAAACCAGAAAGCAACATGGCTTCTAAAGTCATTACAAGTTGCTGCCACACAAGGCATCAAATATGCTGCTCCACTTAAACAAACACATTGCCATTGACCATTCTACAATTTAGTGACCTTTGGAGCTCTCTCTAGCTCCTCTAAAATGGACATTTTGAAACTATTCAATACATTAATGCTCAATCTGTATCAAATGATACCACTGGTTTGATTTGTGATTTTCTTTCTCTCCGTCCTTTCAGAAATATATATGTTTCTTGTATAAAGACTGAAATAAATCTACATCCCTGGCCCACCGCCCACATGGACATATCCTATGTGATTGGTTCAAAAGTTCATATTAGTACACTGTATACAGTCCTCTGAGAATGATATATCTGTAGCATGCATACTTTTCTCCTTTCCACTAGCCAGTCAACCGGTCAATCCAACCGGTCAATCTAATCACTTATACCGACACCAACACTTGTTTAGTTCCATTTCCTACTTGTATACATGAATTGCTTGACCTCTAATTATCTCTAGTAATTTATAGCATATCAATGGTGCAATATCCTAGTACTACTAAGTTCAGGCTGAACGAAGGTCATCAATTGAAAGTTGGACTATCTGAGCTTGTTTGTTGAGCAGATCAAGGCCACACCCATCCTGTGACTAGTCAAGTTTTCAATCACTATGTAGACCAGTTTCAATGGTTCAAAGAGAAAGTTCATATATAGTGCAATAGTGTTGCATAGAGCTATTAATACATAGATCTGTATTATTGTGTGGATAGCCATGGAACAAAGACAATGAGCACTATCTTAAAGGGGCATACTCAGGGATGTGCTCACACCAGGCAGTTGCTCCAGGCAGTTCTGAATGCCGCCCAGCAAAAACAGTATTTTAAACATTTCTACCTGGCACTTTTTCTGATAATTAGTTTTAAATTTTTTTAACCTTACCAACATATCGGTGAATACTTGGCACAGATGTTAACTCCAGAATATGAAAAAGTTTTGCAAATATTTGGGGCCCCCCCCCTTTGGACCCATTCCCTAGGATGTGGATCACACTACCGTCAAATCCACCCGGCACTCAATTATTCGTGAGCACATCCCTACATACTGTGTTGAAATATCATCCCAGAGTGATGCCAACATTCCATTAACTGTGATCCTTATGCTACTCCAAACATGTACCAAACATATTTTGCCCGAAACGTCTCATATCTTACAAACTTTTAGCAAAAAGGAGGAACAATTTCGGCAACAAAATGGCTTTTATCCAAAGATATTCCACGCCTACAAATATTCTTACTATTACATATGCATTTAATGCAGAAAGGTCACGTCGGGTCGCTTCAGCAAATTCCTGGATTACTCACCGTACCAGATTCAATACCAGTATGTGAACGTATACAATATACATGAAGGTGTGTGTAGACAGTACAGTGCATAATATAGTCCTATATGAACGTTATACAATTCAGTTGCATATTGCATTGTAAATTTGTTTATTTAGCAACACTTATAGGTTTTCCAATTCGAAATTAAACCCTATAAAATGTAAAATGAAACTTAACTTTAAAAATTTGCAATATAAACGAAGAAATCATGCATCACAGTTTTTGGAAAAACCAAGCTCAATAATGTTTGTTGTCAATCACAAATCATGTTTGTTTTTCTGTACGTGACAGAGTCCTGGACACTGATTGGCCAAATTGAGCTACATGTGGAACATTACTGTAGCTTGATCTAGTTAGCGAAATGTTCGGTACATACTGTGGATAATACCCAAGGCTAATGCCTTAAGACTACAGTGTAGATCTAGTCTATCATTTATTGTATCTATGCGCCTTGCATTTGCCATGAGTGATTCGCTTCATTCACTACGGACAACTAATACACCAACTACCATTAGTAATACACTTACAGTATGTACTTTACTACTGAACATATGTTCTAATACACTATACTGCATGCAATATAGCCATACAGTACGTAATAGAGATGGTTTGATTGGTTGAGATTGAAGTATGTATGAGAAAGGTGTGGTATGCATGCATTTGGGAGAACAAAATTGTCAATTTTTATGAAAAGGTTTATTACTCCTAAATAAAGGTTCGCCGAGTAAAAATTCTATCCCACTAATCCCTCTTTCATCAATCGCAAGTTGCTGATATGTAACTGACCATGGAATGCTCAAAATGCCAGATAAATGCAATATGGACCTTTAAGTTAAACTCTCCTGTTAAATTGTTACTTAAAGGCTCTCCAATGTACCTACCGTCACAAATTTCTAAATAGTCCACTAACACAGTTATGTAACATAGCCATACCGTCATCATGTGTGTCATGCAGGAACCGGGAAGCAACAGTACCACAGCAATTCTGTTTACTAAAGTTTCTTGTCACTTTCCATCCATCATTCTGATCAACATGAATGTAACATTCCCACATAGTTGGATACTGCTCTGAAAGCTAACTATGCGCTGAGAGATGTACAGTAGTTACAACCACTTGATCACTTGTAGTGAGTTTAATATTAAAACTTTAACGCAATACAGAATATCTTGAAAACGTTGACATTTTTGTATTATTTCAGAGTTCATTTTGCAAATGTGGTTAACCTAAGTAAAAGATGTTTTGAGGTACATTGTCTTGACATTAACCACTAAATACATGTTACCACTAAACAGTAACAGAGTTGACCTCAAATGTAGCTCTGTTATGAAATGTACAGTAAATGTAACCACTGGGGGGTAAACCACACCATGAAAGCATTGTGTAGTCAAATAGAATGTCAAAGTACCATGTGATTAAGAATCCACAGCAATGTTTCACCACATTTGTCAATGTATAAATTGTTACTTATCGCCCTTGTCCACTGAAGTGTTATAAAACAGAGCTTTTGACTTATGTGACCATGCAACTATATGGCCATGTTAGAGTTGTCACCAACCAAATAAGCCTTGACGACTTTTACTAATGAATTTGGTTTTGGACGAACATGCTTAACTGTTATTTGTCTGGGAACAATTTCAAGATTGACTATATAGGTGGCTGTAAGACTTCTCCAAAATGATTACCAATCGGGTCATGTTGGAAGTTGTACCCAACCAAAATAGCCTAGACAACTTTTACTTTGGACAATGGTGAAATGTTTGTAATTAGTGAATTATTTGCATTTATAAAAGAAGTGGTTTTGTTGGAATCAACTCTAACTTGTGAGTTATGACTCAGAGCAAGTTGCGAATTCATTCAAAACAACATTAGCACTTGATCTACACTACCACACTATCAAAGCTGAGGTCCATAGCCTAGTCTCCTATGGACCTGGTCTGAGGTTGTATAGTCATTCATTGCTTTGGCTAATTACTCACAATTGTTACTTTTTACGATGAAAAGAACGACTTCAAGTACTTTGAGTGCATCTGAACATAAGTAGAATATTTGTCATGGGAATAAGTACATGGACCCCTAGAGACTGACCAAGCCCAAGCAGTTACTACCTTTCAGAAATTCATAAAATTCACTAACATTGTTCTCTATTTTCAGTTAAATTTTTATTTCAAGCAATGAAAGGTCGAAGAAAAATCATGTGTATTGTAAGTTTGTTTTGTAATATTCCCTTCATTCTTCATGTCCATATAAGAGTGTTGAAGTCTAAAATTTAATGAAAAGATGATCGAATGCATTTCTTTAATTTGACATATGTGATCTCTCCACATTACATGCATGCACGCTTTCCCTTCAACAAAACTTAACCTTTGTACTCTAGGCAGCTCAGAAGCTCAAAACCAGAACCCTCCGGAATCGAATTTAGTTGAACGGTGCAAACAGATTTGCAGAGCAACGTTCCACACTTGGAAAGTATCGAGCAACATGTGACTGGTTCATTATTACACAACAGACATCAACATTTCACAAATAGTGGATGATTAGTATAGATTCTAAGGTTTTTTCTGACTAATCTAACAACACCTAGCAATTGGACAAAAATAGGCCTAGTCAAGTATGTTAAGCGCAATGGGTAGTTACTCGTTTCCTGGAGTGGGGCTTATTAATATCTACAGTACATAATTATAAATATTAATATTGCTCTGCCTTTTGAGTGCCGTGATTTCACATATGTATCAGATGTGTGGGTTTTCAAAAAGCTACAATATTAATATTTATGAAAGCTGTTCTGCCTTGCAGTATAAAATAGTTCACTGATGTAACAAACGACTGCAAAAGTGGCAAAACATCACTCACAAAAGATCACATCATTTTTCATATAAACACTTTTAAATGATACAAAAATAGCTAAAAGGAGAGGGGGACCCTTCCCTCAGACCTCGTCCCAGGCTGGCAGTTCATTTCCTTAACAAATTGAACCCAACTAAAAAAAGCCTTCAACAATAATGATGCAACATTGATCTACCACATGACTAGCATCTGGCTATATTGTACACAGTAAGAGTTCACCTCCCTCCCCCCACCCACCCCTCAGTAAAAGTTTGTACAGACATGGATTGTCATGTTCAAAACTATCAGCTTCTTATACCTCATAGTAAATGATGGAATTTGCCAAGTTTAAACCTCCCTTCCTTCATATTGCTTGTCTGTCCCAGTCTGTATCCTATACAGAATATTACTTCCCATGAACAGCTTTTGGTTTGCATAAAAATGTTAATCAACTTGTTGCATCTCTCTGGGTACTTGCTAAGGTAGCAGCCTGTGTGAAACCATGATTGCCTTTGTTAAATGCAACCTTTTGTCAAAGCAGCCTGTGTACAAGAGAGATGGTATTGTGTCCGATGTTGTTGTTTTTATCGTGGCCACAACAACTGAACAGTGCTTTTATTTACCACCAGTATACTTTATGCACATACTATTAAACTGGTGCAGACTTTTCCAAATATACATACTTGAGCATTATATGGTTCCTTTTTATAATTGAACAGTATACTGAATGAGATTATACATTTGTGTGAATTAGGGTTATTGCATCTGCACCTACTATGAAAATGCAGCAGCTAGAATGGAACAAATTTCATTCAGCAATGCCTTGACTGTAATAAGCTTTTCATAACAATTTGTCACATTTTCATAACAAACCATGTAAAGATACTGACCACGGCAGTCCCATGAATACTATCTTTTTGGATAGTAGGCCTCCTTCTGTAAATTCTTTGCAGGAAAATCTGCCAAAACTGGCCCATCTTTCATTGTGTAAATATGTTAGTGAATACATTACATATTGTAGTCTAATCAAATGAAAATTTACCTAAGTTCAATTTAAGTGCTTGATCTAACCACACACATCAATTGAAAAATTTCTATGTATTTTTAGGGTGTTAACTTTGGTATGAAATTCCAAATATGAACAGCTCAATCATGGACAGTAGTGGACAGTAGTGGTCATGCTTGAAACTACATTGCCTAAAATTGAAAGCCTGGGATAAATTGAGGAAGGGGTGTCAGCTGAACTGTTCATTTTTAGGAGACGGGTGGAAGGAACTGATTGTCCGAAAGTCCTATAGAGGGCATTACATGGAAGGTGAAAGTGTTATGGATCATTTACCATAATTGAATCTGGTCCCTGATCTACTTGCCACGAATATGTTAACCTTTACAATTTAGCAAGGATTTAAAATTCAGTATCTGCAAATGGTTCAACACCATCTGGCAACTTTTTTCACTAGTGACCTTAACCCTTTTTTTCCAACAACTTTCTTTTGATACAACTACAGGAGCAACTGCAGAATATCCTGCAACTCACACACACAGGTGTTTTTGAGAACCACAATACAATGTTTACTATATGGGCTTCCGGTCATAATCTGTGAGAGTCAGAGTTGTGAGATATTCTGCAATTAAGCACTGTAGAATGAAGGCCACTTGAGAGATGTGTCCTAGCATTCGCAGATCCCCAGTCGATACTGTTCCCCACTATGCATCCAAGCAACAGTACATCCACTCCAGAAGAAAATTGTTGGGTCATTCTGAAATTCTTTCAAATCTTGGACTTAATCACCTAGGCCTACTCCCAAACAACAATGGACAATGGGTTCGAGGAGAAAATATGATTAGATCTGGTTAATATTGCCTGGGCTTCAGCACATCCAAATGCTAGGATAGGTCTTTGGCATGGCTATTTACTCTATTATTGTTCTTGTTTCTTTTAAATTAAATAACTGAGGACTTGCCTTGGCAAAAGTTTGAATGTGGTGAGATTGTCCTTACATGGCCTAGGATTACTATGCTAGGCAGGCCTATTTCAGGTGAACATATTTCCATTTGGACAGTCTACAATGAAGGTCATCGTATCAGACACAATAGCAGGTACACCAGTGAGTCATCTACATCCTTCCAACCCTCAGGCATAATTACCAGGCCTATGCTAATGGCAAATATTAATTCAACCTAGCTTAGGAAGTAGGCCTAGTCCACTATTATGAGTTGCATCATTAAAATGATATAAACACCACTATGCCACTTTCTAGTGAACCCCCAAGCCTTTCTAATATTAGGTTCCTTTACTAAGGGTTTCTTATGATCTGACTAGGGCTTGGACTTGTATGGTTTTAAAGTAAGGGTAGCCTAGTACAAGTAGTAGTACTAGCGAACGAAGAGTAGGGTAGCTTTAGACCTAGGCTACACGACTAAGTTATGACTAACTACGGTGTACGTGAAATGGATTGGGTGCTATCTATCCCAATACTAATACCGATAGACACAGTGTTATGATGTAAATGCGATGATCACCTTTGTAATAAACACGAAGATTGTTTTGTGTTAGAGAAATGAAATTAGCTTTTGATCCTGAATTCCATTGCCTGGGAAGCGGGGTATCGTCTTCATCTACACATCGGTAAAGCCGCTTTATCCTCGAGGACGTTTCAGAACCAGAATTTGTAGAATTTTTAAAGCTTGTTGATGACGAACTAGCTCCGTGGCTCGCCATTTTCGCGATTTCTGTAATAGGACAAAGCGACTAAGAGATGACACGAAGGGGGTACTTAGTTTTGCGCAAGTGTAAAATTAATTATCTGCTATATTTGAAGGTACATTTAACTACAAAATAAAGTTTTTGGGTTATAAAATAAATATCAATCTTAAATTAATATTATATAAGGAAGTTTTTAGGATGTTCATCTGTATTTATATTCGTGTAACCCTCCAAATACATGGCCTACACCAAAGGTAAACCATGGGGTCAATGACCGATATCTACCACTATTGAATATTCACATCGAAGTATAACATCAAGGTGCATGATTGGCCAGTTAAAGGACAAATATATGCGAACATTGTACCATGAAATTTTTCTACAATAAGTTTTCTTTTTAACAGTGAGAAATTCAAAAACCTTTTCATTGCTCGATCGTAAAATTACAACAAATTTTCGATCCTGTCTATCTTCCCTTACAGAATTACTAGATTCCAGTGTGAAAAAATATATGAACAATCCGAAAGAGGAAGTACGTTTCCTAGTCTGGGAGGTCAGTGCCATGGCAACCGGGAAATCCCCATGTAAGTTACTGTGTCCGATGAAGTTGTAAACAAAACCAAATTATTTTATGATTTTTTAAGTATTCTGTTTGGAATCGTCTCGTATTTTACACAGGTAATATATAAGTAAGGTGTGCCGTTGTGGTTAACCGTTTAGAAGTCCCTTTCACTTACTAGATTTAAACCTGAATTGAAATAACAAACTGATTTAGCCTAAGGTATTTTGAATTTGAACGTACAGTAGGCTATCGTTAGTTACATAGTCTAGTTAGGATAAACATTTAGTGTGGCCTAGTACTGTAGCCTAGGCATACTACAATACTGCTTACTAGTACTACGCATGGGGTTGTGGAATAACTTCGCGTATCCCCAACATCGCGTATAATAGTATACATATGTAGATGCACTGATACTTGATAGACACGAGTTGATGTATAGTCAGTATTGGGAATTTCGGAACACTGCGAATTTCGGACACCCCTAAAAAATGCACGATTTCACCATGACAACCTATAGCAGCAGCCAATTTCACGAAAAACTACGAAGCTACAGTTATTTTCTCTCCAAAATGACACGTGTGCAAGTAAATACTTACATATTTGTCAATAAAATGACGGAGATATATGAAGTCTGTTATAATTACTGAAAGAGCAACTGCGCCACCAATTTTATCACCAGCGCCACACTGTATCTTAATATAACACACTTCTCCCACCATATCAAGTATATTTTCAGGTGATTTATACCAGAAGATATAGTTTAGGGGTGATTTAAGGCTTAGGTGTCCGAAATTCGAAGTGTCCATGCTACTCGTAAGTCAAATTGTAACCACTTTTCCAATCGAAATTTTAATCTAGAAAGCCTAACAGAAACAGCCAAAATTGACACTGTGAAACAAGAAAACATCAATTTGTAATTTGAGACAGTTTCGTGTACTATTATTACACCCACTTATCAGAAAACTTCATCGCATGCGCTAAGTTATTTCCTTGCTTCGAGCAGTTTGACTCCCAACCTGTACAAGTATAGTTCTTTTTTCCTGGCAGAATCTGGTCAAATCATGGATGAAATCACTGTATAGGCTAACTGAAAGATATAACTTAACTGAGCCAAGTAGAGATTGTCATTATCTTTTAAAATAAAATGAATTCCCTTTTTAGTATTTACTGTATACCATTCATACAACTATCTAAGTCCCACTGAGCCTTCACTCTGGTTCAGTAAAGTATTTAATCTTTTCATGTGAACATATTTCCATTTGGACAGTCTACAATGAAGGTCATCGTATCAGACACAATAGCAGGTACACCAGTGAGTCATCTACATCCTTCCAACCC
>KN889409.1:19712-30734 GCA_000934455.1 Apostichopus parvimensis | reverse complement strand
CTTACTCGACCACTTTTGCAACGAGTGTTGGGGTGGCAGGTTCTGATTTGTGTGATGGGTGACAGATAAGAGGAGTGGGCAGGCCCACCCAGTTCCACCAACCGTGGCTACAACCCTGAACATGTATCTGTTACACTTTACCTTCATTTTTCTACTAGTGCATTTTTTGTCACACAGAATACATCATTTTTCTTTTTAAAGATCTTCAATTTCTATTCATTCATACATGCAAATTTCAGTATTTTATCCTCTACCTTATGCATCAAACCCCCTACCCCCCCCCCCCAAGAAACTACAGTATGTTTAAAGGCATATTCTTATTGCAGGTTTTGGAAGTCCACGACCAGCTTGATTCAAGGTCAGTAAACAACAGAGATGACTCTTCTAGAATGGATGATAATGAAAAAGCCATTGTTCGCGAAATGTGCAATGTAAGCCGTCGTCCTTGGGTGACACTACCATTTCAAACTTTTGCTAGTAGGATTTGAAGACAAAATGACAAAAATATTAAAAAATAAGAGGAAAAAAAGAAATTTCCTTGCTTTGTGCCTTTGCTGTTGTTTCTGTCAAATTCCTTCAGCATGCTAAATTCCTTTCTAGCCTCTTTTCTTCTTTAAGTATTCAATTAACATCTCTCATTTTCCGCTTGACTTTTTCACTCGTTCCATTTTCATCATCTATCGCAATGAGATTTATGTTCACTGTTGCACTTCGACATTTAGAACACTTTGAAGTATTTGTGATATCACTCTCCTAGCTTCTTAGTGTTTTTCTATGCTGACACTAGATGAATCTGCCTGCTGCCGTGCATTCATGCTTATATTATACATGTTTGTACTCTCTCTCTTGTGTGAGTGTAGTATACTACAAGAAGGTCGTACAAATGATAAAAGAGTCAAGCTCGCACATCTGGTATTGTGATCTGAGATGCAGGGATTGTGAGGTACCTTGTTTGTATTGTGATCTGAGATTCAGGGATTGTGGGATACTGTGTATTGTGATCTGAGATTGAGGGGTTGGAGGATACATTGTTTGTATTGTGATCTGAGAATGAGGGGTTGTGGGATACTTTGTTTATATTGCAATCTGAGATTCATGGCTTGGAGGATACTTTGTTTGTATTGTGATCTGAGATTAAGGGGTTGGAGGATACTTTGTTTGTATTGTGATCTGAGATTCAGGGGTTGTGGGATACTGTGTGTTGTGATCTGAGATGCAGGGGTTGTGGGATACTTTGTTTGAATTGTGATCTGAGATTAAGGGGTTGTGGGATATTGTGTATTGTGATCAGATATTCAGAGATTGTGGAATACTGTTTATTGTGATCAGAGATTGAGGGGTTAATGGGGATACTTTGTTTGTATTGTGATCTAAGATTGAGGGGTTGGAGGATACTTTGTTTGTTAGAAATATAAATTGAGCATCAGAATTAATAACCGGAACAGCAAGACTTAAGTACACGGAATTGTAGCTCTTTCCAGGTGTACCTTGAAAAACAGTGGTTCTGTTAATTATGTGAGACAGAATAGAATTATGAAGGGGTTGTTATAGAGAGTTGTGAGCATGCTAGCCAACTGCCTCTCCCACTGCTCCTAGCATATGACCAAGCCAAAGATGTAGTCAACAGTACTAGGTTTGATGGAGAGATTTTTTCACGTTTGCAATGATTGCAGAAGGCTTGCAGTCTATTTCGCCAATTGTTCCCAGCATTAGTTCGTTTTGAGCCGTAGCGATACTCAGTAATAGGTTTGTACTAGCTTGGCATGATGCACAGAGAGATGTAGTTTAGGCTCTGTATCTGTTTGCTTGCTTAGGAATTAACCAACACAAGCATCACAACCTGCAGTATTCAGTTCAGCTAACTAAATCTGTAAGCCCAGGAACAATTATGATTTCAAGTGAGAAGGTATTTGTATTTCACTGCTTGCAGTAAGCCATTGAGCTAGATTATCCATATGGGTGTCTTTTGTGCATTGTCCTTCAGTTGTATTAAACCTTGCATGTGGTCAAATACTTCCATGTAATTAGGATAGTGACTGCTGTAATTGTAAACTCATACTTCAGTTTCTGTCAGCATTGGACTGATGATTGTGACAGATAATATTGCTGACATTACAGTACAGTATTGTACAGTAGCTACCTGCCAAAAGTTTGTTGGCGAATAGAGCTACAGTACGGTTACTTAATGATCAAGTTTTGTTTGTTGAGTAAAAATGGTCTAGCTTGTCTACGATCACTGAACTTGATCCTGAAAACAAAATTCTGCCGATTTAATCAAATGTTACAAGTTATTACAAAATATGAATCAAAAGTGCCTTTAATTATAAAATAGTAATTCAGGTGTAATTCTCAATAACTTGGCAATATGGTATAGTTAGTCTATGTACAGGTAGATATAATGCTACAAAGAACAGTGACAGGCCTGAGAGGAAGGTTTGGTAGGGGGGGGGGGGGGGGGGAAGGATCAGGGCCCATGAAAATTTGAGGAACCTATGAAAAAGATAAAAATATACTTACATGTTCATACAGTATCTTTCTCAAGGCAAGTCAAGTCCAAGGCAAGTCACAAAACTTGGGCCCCATGACATAACTGTCCATGGGGCCCAATGTTGCTCTGGTTGCCTGTGAACTGTGGAGTATTTCAGTATATTTCAGAGGTCTGTTTCTGTGGGAAAAGTTTTGGAAAAAATACTTTTAAAAGGTTTGTGTGGCTAAACTAAAATTACTAACATATAGATATAACTATATTGTCTGAAATGAACTTTTTTAAATGTGTTCCTCAGAATAGAATATAGTCTTATTGGAGATTTGTTCTTTTGTGTACTTCTTATTGCGGTTTGGAGCAACAACAGGTCAAATCCTTACCTTTATTTAAAGCATTTGTCACAGAAAAAGTACAAAGGGGTTAATGTTACAGAAAATTATGAAAAAAACTAAAAAAAGGAACCACTAGCAGTCAGCAGATACAAGCCAAAATATGTGCGTATAAGAAAGGCTTTATATTTGAAATGTCGGAAAAAAATGAGAAGATGGTTGGGCCATGAAGTGACCGGTCGTAAGAGTGTTTGCAGTACTTCGACATGACAGTTTTGTAGAATTCAAGGTAGTTGAGGCTGTGTAAGTATCGCAGGTAGTGGTACTTACAGTAGCAGTGTCAATGAATATCAGAGCATTGTAGAAAACTAATCTTGCTTTACTTTAAAAGTTTGGAACTTTGTTTTTCCAAGCCTGCTTGCACTGCTGCAGCTTATCTGAAGTTCATTTAAGCATTTAAGATAATGCACTTGATAAGGTACTTATACTTAGCATTGTGTAATCATTTTACAGAATTTCATAACAACTACTTTTTAGTTTCGATGATGATAGTAACCTTTGCATTCATGATGACGTCGTAAGTGAGTGGGTGAATGCGTTTTGTGACGCCCAGCTTGTAAACACTATATCTCAAGAAGGGAAGGTCAGACCACTTTAATATTTGGTGTGTAGAAGTAGCACATGTAGTGCAAGAAGCCTATTGTTTTTGGTGGATCTCAAAGGTCATATAGGGTCACCAGGGGTCAAATTGGGAATACCTTATAAACACGATATCTCAAGATAGGAAGCATAGGCAGACTTCATATTTAGTATTTGGAAATACCACATTAAGTACAAGAAGCTTATTGTTTTTGGTGGAGTTCAAAGGTCATATAGGGTCACCTGGGATCATAATTGTTAATACGTCGTAAACACCATATCTCAAGAAGCGAATCATTGGTAGACCTAATATATGGTGTGTAGGGAGTACCACATTATGTAAAAGAAGTTTATTGTTTTGGTGGTGGTCAAAGGTCATTTGTGGGTCACCAGGGGTCAAACTGTGAAAACCTTGTAAACACAATATGTCAAGAAGAGAAGCTTGGGCAGACCTCATATAAAGTGTGTAGAAGTACCACATTGAATATAGGAAGCCTATTTTTTGGGTGGAGGTCAAAGGTCATTTGGGTCATCAGAGGTCAAATTGTGAAAACCTTATAAACATGATATCTCAATATTGGAAGCTTGGGCAGATCTCATACTTGCCATGAAGGTGTATAACATTGAGTAAAAATGAAGCCTAATGATTTTGGTGGAGGTCAAAAGTTATATTTGGGACAGCAAGTCAAATCGTGAAAGCCTTGTAAACATGTACACCATCACTATACATTACGTCAGATTCATGAAGAAAACTGCTCATGTTCCATCATCGAAACCACATTGCATTTTGCATTCTGGTTTTTGTATTCAGATTAATTTGATTTGATTTTAATACAAATGATTCTTTTTTTGCAATTTTAGGTAGTGTGGAGAAAGTTAGGGGACAACCCTTCAGGATCCAACAGAAGCACCCCTGCCTTACAACCTTCATCGTCACGCCAAGGGCAGTCTCACCAGAGGTACTCTACAGGAACCTCAGGTCCACCTCCCATCAGACAGGGGGGTGGGATGAGTGGTCAACCGAGGCCAGCGAGCAGTACTAGTAGTCTGGATCGTAAAGGCTTTTGAAGAAATCAGACTATGTCCATATGGAACAACCAACTTGGGTGATCTGGTACACTGGATTAAAGACAACATGTTGGAAGGAGTTTGCTGACATGCTAAAACATTTGATGAAAGTAAGACGAGAGTAGCCAGATATCTCCCACAAAGAATCCGGAAATAATTTTGACGTATTCCCATTAAGTGAGAAACGTTAACGTTATTTTGATTTGAAGCGACACCAAGATTCTGAAGCTGAAGATTCGGAAGCAGTTTATTTAAGTTATTGAGTCTGAGGGATATGTCACAGTATATGTCTGTCATTGGTCAAGGAATCAATTTCCAAACCAAAGGAGATTTTCTAAATAAATATGGACAAGAGATATGAAGAGTTTGAGCCTGAATGGGGCGCTTAAGACAAACAGGAGATTTCAACAGGATTGGGATTGCATTATACAATTAATTAGTGACTCATACGGTTGTAATCACTGTGTTAGGTAACAATTGTATGCTAACATATAAAGGCAGGTTGTTACTGAATTTGATGTGAACCTGAACAGTTCTTCACCAACCAGACACTTTGTCCTATTAGTAGTATTTACATATGCAGAAAGCAAACTGGGAAACTTCAAAAACTTCAAGATTTTGAAAAAAATCTTTACTGGCCAAAGTAACAGCTTACATTGTTTTATCAGATTTTTAGAGGTCGATGAAAATGTGAACTTAAATGACTGCTTTATGGCTCACAGGTCTGTTAAAGTCTCATTCTTCATCAAAGACATCAAGGTAATTCAAGCTTGTTCCCAGGTATTATAAATTGATACCATTGAAATTATCTTGAGAAATACAATCTACTTTTTCCTTCCTTTGATTGAGCTTGATCAAAAGAAAAAAATGAGCTTGATCAAAAGAAAAAAATCATCTTTAGTATTTTCTTACTATTTTGACCGTACTCGTGATGAACTTTGCCTTCCATTTCTTCACAATGTAATTTAACAGATAGTGAAAACAGATACAGTTGACATAGGAAAGCTGTTAAACTTGCACACACCCATGTAGAACACCACATGTCATGTGTCTTGAGATCCTTGTACATTTACTACACTAGTCTACTATGCAGCGTTTGAGATTTTCATTCTCTTTGGGGTTTTTTTTAGCCTTTTGAGGTAGAATGTCAAAAAAACATTAGAAATATCAGCAGGCTTTGTGTGGTGTAAGAGATATACAACTTGTCCAATAGAAAAGGAGAGTTTACTTTAGGGTCTTGTTGTTGCCTGGAAGGTATATGATGGGTTAGCATAATGGACTCAGTTTTCTCAATAGATGCGAGTTTGCTAGTATTTCATCGATTGCAGTACTTCTCGTTAAAGAGGTTTGAGATACAAGGAAGTGGAAAGTGTTTATATCGGTTTAAAGTAACGAAACATGATGCATTTAATTAGAAACAATGTGCAGCACACTGCCAAAGAATTAACAGGTATATTTGTTTTGGTATTCTGCACTTTTCATGTAACTAACAGTAATTAATTGCAAAATGGTCTTTATTTTTAATGCCTTGATTTGAACTGAATGCAGAGCTTCGGAAGTTACAGAAGGAAAGCTTCAATGTGTCATTGATTATATTAAATATGAATAAAAAACAAAAAACAGGACTTCCGAAAGGAAGGTTATATTTAAGTTTGGGGATGTTTCAAGCGGTAAAGCATTTTGTTGGATGCTAGTATGTAGAAATGTGAGTGGTGTAAAATAAAAAATCTACAATTGAGGTACTATATAACATCAGTTTGGTGTTCTCATTGAGATTCTAGCATTTACATGAGAAATTCAAAGTGTGTTATGGTGTCAGAACTAAGCCTTGAAAAATACCAAAGACAATAATTTCAGACAGTCATTAACTCCAGTTGTATAATATCCTGTTCCTGCAAGAGAAACTTGGCTTCAAGTCAATTTATATATACTCATGTTTAATAGCAAAGTGAAAGCAATAATATTCTTTTGAACAACAAAAAAAACACATAATTTACTGCAGTGTAAGGCGACCTATGTGTGACCCCAAAATGGGTCATGAAAACTTTTCTGTGGGTCCCTGGATTTTGCCAGATAATCAGAAAATTCATTGACAGGTCTTAGGGTTTGCTGATGGAGATTAATAAAGTTATGTTGTTCAGCTTCAAGTCTTTTGTCCAAACTACATACATAGCTTTCGTGCTTTCTGAGGGGTTTGTTTCTGAGGGGCAAGGCATGGCTTAGGGGTGGGGAATGGTTAGGGGTGGGGCATGGCTTAGCTAATGGAAGATCATGATCCGTGGGTGTTGGGTTTGTGGACTGACGGTGTAGGTGACCGAGTACGCCATTCGGTACCATCAAGCAATGCCTTTTTATATTCACAATGTGGTCCTTGTAAAAAAATTGGAACCATGCTTAAATTGTTTTTGTTACATTTATAATTTTAAAAATCAATGCTTAAAAACCAACACACCATCTAGAAACTTGCATCCCATATAATAATTCTCTACTTTTCGATCAGCAGTCGTCAATATTTTCCCTTTGAATATTTGGTATGATGTTTTTATTCCAGATCCAAGTTACTAATTTCATGTTTTTCTTGTCTATATTTACTGCCATTATAGTCTTACAAAAACAATAATTTTGTATTCAAAGCTTTGAATTATTCACCAAAATCTTTTTGCATGTTCTTTCACTAATGATCCATCCTGGAATTATATTGTCTCATCATAATGTTATATCAATTATTATAAATTCATTCATTAATTCTACAACAACAACAACAAAAACTTGAAAGGTATATTACAACAACAGTTATTCACTAGAGGTTATTATTATTCTTATTATTATTTGAATGGTTGCACTCTATTGTTATTTGTTTCTTTCAATTGTATTTACCTATCTGTATTTGAACTATATTAATGCTCCAACACATATTTGTCATGCAGCATGAGTAGAAGGCTCCACTGTTCTCTTGAAAATGATTCGTAGTTTAATTTATACTGGTGGGTATCTACATAGCATAATTAATATAGGTCAGTTTTGATTCAATTTGCAACTCTGATTTGTTCTTGGAAATGTTAACTGAAAATCGTGTTATCGTCTGATGTACCGCAGCCCTAAGAGTCGTTAGTATTCTTGGCATTTCACAAACTGTTGGCATTCATCAATGAGCTTTACAAAAGTTCAGAGAACTGCTTGTAAAGGTTTACACCTCCATGAACACTATGCAGTAGATGACACTTTCTTAGGGATTGAAAAGGACTGGGAAGCAAACCAATACCTGTTCTAATAACCTCTTCAGTATTGTTTGTATTGTTTTATCATGCTTCGTTACAGATTTGTCATTAAGTTTGGTCTGTTAGTATTTACAATGTCAGTTCATATCATTCCTAGTGTTTAGCTATACAGCGTGACTCAGTTCAGTAAATATACTTTCCTTTACTATTTTTCTAACTTCCCCACTGTTTACCGGGGAGGTGATATGTGAGTACTGTAAAACAATCCTGTGTCCTGTTTCAGTTTATATATTCTTTTTTTTAAATATTCACACCAATCTTTGAAATTTTTAGAGAAAATTAATTTTAAATTATACCTCCTTCAGTCTCAATGAAGTGACTTCTATGTTGTTGCTAGTATAATATTATGCAATAATGTATACAGAATTTTGCTCATATTAATTATGTGTACTTAGAAAATGGTTCCTTGTGAATGGTATAGTGCCATGAGATGTCTGAAATGCTGGAATATATGGATGTGAACCTGGGAGAGAGTGTACCTAGTTGTACAGATATGAAATATATTAAATGTGTATCCCATATATTTGTTAGGAAATATATTACTTAATGTATATCCCATGAAAGCACAGAGGTTCTATGGTCACAAAGAAAAGCAGTACCTTAAAATTATAGCAGCACTTAATGGTAAGAGGAGGGCATGGGGGGGGGGGGGGTGAAAGAGAAGTGATGGGAGGCTGTTATATAATGGTACAAGTGTATGTGAGCGAGTGAGTGAGTGAGTGAGTGGAGGGGATTATAAGTTTGACATGGTATGTTCATTATATTTTTATCAAGCTGCTATTTTGTTGTTCGTTTGCTTTTTCTCCCCCACTTTGTTTTTGTCTTAGATATTTGTTCAGTTATTTATGAGTATGTGGGTGCTACTAATCCTGGGATGTAATGAAAGGTAAAGTTATGCTATAAGAATATGAATATTATTCTCTTCTTGCTTGCATGTTGAGTTGCTTCTACCTCTTGTATGATTTATAGTAATATTTGTGTGATTCATAGAAATAAAGTTGCCTTCTAAGAAAGATAAAAAAAAAAGAAAGAAGTGATTAGACCTTCGGAGTTCATTCATATTGTGTGCTGTTTATGTATACATGACTTGTTTATCCACTTGAGAAATCCATTTGTGTATCAATTAATTGTGAATAGAAAACATTAACTTTTTTTTTGTATTCAGTAAATTATTAACATTCAGGAAGCAATAACTTATGGCTTCATGAACTAGTGTTGTACTTGTGTTTTACGTTTAGGTATTTGTATTACAAGAAAATTCACATCATTGGTAATTGTTAACGAGTTCATTGTTTTAGAACTTATGAAAGAGAACAAATGCAAAGAATGTTTACATTATTTACCCAACCCAGTTGTTTGTTTGTGTTTCTTTTATGGTCACTGTCTTAAAATTAAAGGTCTGGGAACCAATAGGGGGGGGGGGGCACAGTGATCCCTCACCCTTAACCCTAAAAGTGTAAGCTTAACCCTTGGAAAGAGATCACAATAGGGCATCCCACTCTTTGTTATGTTTAGGAATGTTGCCAACCTGTCTTTCACAAATCTATGAATATTTACATTTTCCCATGCCAGAAAATTAGGGAGAATGGAGCAAACTGCACATAATAGAAACTAGCGATATAAAATGTAGCGACACCTTTGCAATGTTTACAGAACACCTTGGCAGTAATACAGGCTATATTCAAGTATGTGTCACTTACTTATATAAGCACTGCAGAACACAATGGATAATGCAAAAGCATTTTAAGCTAATTCCTTTCAAAGAAGTGGATATTCTTCATGTTTCTAAGGCAGATAAAAAAGATGCCTGTGTAACACTCTGATCCCAATTAAGTGAGAGAAAAAGAAAAAAATGAAATCTTGCCAGGAATATCAGCACATGAAATTGAGTGTAAGACAGGTTGCATTAATAAAAGGCGACATCCTGAGTCTATATACAACTGGGAGAGGGTTTGGCGAATTTGCATATTGTCACTTAAATATGGTACAAAATGTATGCATGAACAAACTTGGAGAGCACATGTTATTAATGAAATAATGGCATTTGAAGGGTTCAAAATTAGAGCAATTTCTGTTTTAAGAGGTTGAGTCTTTGCAATGTGTGTTTCTTATCTTTAGTGAAAGTTTTCTGTCCTTGGTATGAATAGTTCCATTTAATCTGAGGATAGAGAAACATGATTTGACACCTTTCCTTGTAACCATGCCAACAAATTATATTTAACATACTAAATTCTGATACTTTTTTGCTGTAGACAACAATAACAGTTTCCCTCTTTTCATTCAACTTTCGATTCATTGACAAAATATTCATCCTTGAAAATGGACTTTTCCTGTGGGCTAGTATTAGTAACAATGCAAACAGTATGCTAGGCAATCACGCTTCCTATCTGTAATTAAAACAAAGTTTTTTTTTCTCTGTTACAATCAAAACTTTCGTATGAACTATGAAAGTTTAAAAGCTAATGATTTGTTACAGCGGTCACAAAAATGAAACACCTAGGTAGGCTGCGCTTACACAAACTGGCGGGTGAACCATGACCATCTTCAAGATTGCGCAACATTGGGTTTTTCGCAGACGATCATTCGCTATCACTACTGTACACCCTTATGAAGTAATTCAGCTAATTTCATCGTAGTTGACCGTCAAAAGGACTGAAAATGAGTTCTGTGGCGAGGGCATCTGCAATAATTCGCCATCTACCAGTCGTTTACCGTCAGCTTTCGAGTGCTGGCTGCTTACCACATCATGGAGCAGCAACTACGACCCAGTTAGCTAGGACACTTCTCAACGCTCAGGGACTCACATGGTTGGTGCAGTGTGCCGCCTAACATGATTTCGTAATTGATAAATTAACATTAGGCTTAGGTTTCAGGTAATCGTGCAAACTGTATGAAAGTTACCGTGCTAGTTCGCGAATGTAAAGCTGCAGTACATATGCGCCCAAATGAATATAAAGATTGCAAGTTTTAACAATAAGTACTAATACATTTGTTTTAAGTTTTTATTTTCATGAAATCTTCTCTTTGAGTTCTACGATATGTTGCATTTTTTGTTTTACATTCTTTTTAACTTTTAATGGCGTTCTGAACTTTTTATAGCTTAGGCATACTACTTATTTATTCTATATCCTAGGGCCTACTTCTGTTTGTATATGTATGTATTTTTTTTATTTTTGCTCCTTGTAAATTTGATGTTTTAGCACCTGTGATAACAATCCTTTGA
>KN889409.1:0-10397 GCA_000934455.1 Apostichopus parvimensis | reverse complement strand
CATTACATTAACCACTTACTAAAGTTATTAATTTGTGCTGGGCGATCAATATTCAATAACTGGGATATTTTCCCCATTTTTTTTTATCTCATTTTTCTCACAAAATCGTCGTCTGAAGTGAGATGAAACTCAAGAGGTAAAACAGTGTTTGTTATTGGAGATTGGCACCCAAGCCCTGTGTCATACTTTGAAGCAGCAGGTTCAGTTTTTTTGAAATCAAACATATATATATAGACATATCTGCAGTCCTATTTCCATCTTTTGGATGTTTACAAAAACTCCTTCAATAATATCTCATGATCTCTGGAACTATTCAGCTATTTCACTAAAAGCCCAATTTCTGCTATTTGCATCTAAATTAACACCATTGAGTGCAGCAGGTATTTCCACAGGTAAACTTTGTTCAGTGTATTCCTTTAAGTTAAAAGTCGGAGTAATTTTTAATCTTTTTGACATCATCACTACTTTATAACAACATTACTTTAAACTTGGGACAGTCAGAGAGATGCCAGGGGTGTTCCTATAAGACGCAGCTTATGGTAGCACGCAATTTAATAATCTGGTGCCTAAAAACAAACACAAAATAGAAATGAACTGCTCCTGTGTCATTCACAATGAGACTTTTGTTCTATTAGTAGACAGTAATATAGAGGGGCGGTTTGGCCGACTGGTGTTCCGGCTCAGAACCGGTGTACCGCTGGATCAGAGGCACCAAACTGAAGTTGAATGTTTATTGGATGATTATCTCTTAGTCGCAAAGATCTCCAAATTTACAAATGTGCCGCTTGTTTGAAGGCCCGGGAGCTGCCGATGGAGTCTGTAGCAATTAATACGCCAGTCCATTCTTGGTGATGGATGTGATTGGATAGAGAAACGATTGAATGAAGCTTAACATTCTTAATTTTCTTGCTTTTTCTCCCCAAGGAACTCAATGGTGTTGTGGACAAAGATCTGATCAATGCCCTCTGTCGCAGCGAGGTCAAGACAGGTCGTCTAAGTGGTGTGCAGACGCTCAGTAAGTTGGAATTTGTTCATCAGCAAAAATCTATTGCGAACTGACCTGCAGTAGGAAACTGCTTACTAGTGCATAGTCAGTTGTGATTAAACTGACTGATTGACCGTTCACACTGTAGTGTCCATATTTTGGGGATCAGGTGTTGGCTGCCTTTAAGCAATCTCTCTTAAAACATAGACACAGCATGGATGGTTTCAAACATGAATAAAATTGGAAGGTCAAAATGTGGCTCTCTTTCATAATTTTTTGTAAAAGAACTACCTCTGAAGTATAGTGAGATACAACCAATAATGCAGAAATGCTGTCTTTAGAAATTGAGAATCCAACCAGAAAACCTGCTCAGAGTTCATTCCTAGTTACTCTCCCTCTGTTAACAGTGGAGCGTTATCCAGATCTGGTCGATGTGTCGTCCTTCAAAGCTACGCTGGTTTCTTCATTCACAAGGTACGTTAATAATATCATCTCTGAGTTTGGCTTCGTTAATTGCACTGTTCTCTAAACTTCCTCATCTAACTGTTTCTAGGCTGTGGTGTTTACTCAATATGCTCTTTTAAAGTTGACACCAATGTTTCATTGTAATGTTTGTGTATTGATCAAGTAGTGTGGATAGACAGCCTGATTAGAATTATTGCTTTCATTACTAACAAATATGATTTCTGAAGCAGACTGTCAATCCTGATATGCTGCAGTATAAATTTTGTATCAAAGCAAGCTTGTAATGATTCCATTTGTTTGATATTTAAAATCAAACAATCCAGTAATATCTTATAGACTAGAGACAGCAAAGATAAGGTCTCTGAGGCATCTGATTTGAAATTTATTCAAAGTAGTTTATAGGATGCTAACAGACACTAATTTGTATCTTACCTAGTTGACTTCACCAGTGAGGGCAGACTTGATTTGAATAGCCATCTCTTTAGAGGTTCCTTTTTTCCAGTTTCTGCATTCTGTTTCTATAGATACTGAACATGTTTCACTCTCTATTCTGTCGTCAGTAGTCGGTGGTGCTAAGTAGTGATCATTCTGGTCAAACTGCTGGAATATTTCTAAAGTGTTCTGTTCTTTCTATTTTTAGGTCTACAGAGGTAGAGCCATTCATCAAAATCCTCAAGCATGCATCTGAGAAGTTTGAATCCAATTCTACTGAGAATGGAATATCCCTACCAGGTAAGATCTACCAATCATGTTATTTGTTATTGTACAGTATACTTTAATTGTGCATTTTGAAACAAAATATATGAAAATGGAAGGATGTAGGGTGTAAAGCATATCAATTTAGGGTGTAACACATTAATTTAGGGTGTAGCACATATCAATGAAGGGTGTTGCACATATCAACGTAAGGTGTTGCACATATCAATATAGGGTGTAACACATATTAATGTAGGGTATAGCACTTATCAGTGCAGGGTGTAGCACATATCAATGTAGGGTGTAGCACATATCAACGTAAGGTGTAGCACATATCAATGAAGGGTGTAACACATATTAATGTAGGGTATAGCACTTATCAGTGCAGGGTGTAGCACATATCAATATAGGGTGTAACACATCAATATAGGGTGTAACACATATCAATGAAGGGTGTTGCACATATCAGTGCACTATGTAATACATATCAATGTAGGGTGTAGCACATATCAATTTAGGATGTAGCACATATCAATGAAAGGTGTTGCACATATCAGTGCACTATGTAATACATATCAATGTAGGGTGTAGCACATGTCAATGAAGGGTGTAACACATATTATTGCAGGGTCCTGCACATTAACTTAGGGTGTAACACATCAATTTAGGGTGTAGCACATATCAATGAAGGTTGTAGCACTTAATCAAAATATTTATCAGCATCTGTTCTGTTGGATGTCAACATGTCTTCATGAACATTTCTTATTTTTCATGGGTACTGTAAAGTCTGAGTTAAATGTTAAAGCAATATATTGTTAATTTTGTGCACCTGGTTCTTTTTATTTAGAATATCTTGGGATAATTCTGTACGACACCATCTCTTCAATACCAGTGGCAGACATTGCTGGTATGAAACCAAATCTTCAGTTGCTATTCTCAAGGATGGCCCAGGAAGTAAGTACTTTAGAGCAATTACTATTCTCCAGATGGTATTAATCATGTAACATATTTATAAATATATAATATTACTACTCCATGATATCTCCAAGGCACTGTAAAAAGTGTGAAAACATGGCAATGTTGAAATATTTAAAAAAAAAAATTGACTTCTGATACATAAAGGTTGGGTTTGGGTGCAAAGCTAAACATTCTTAACAAATTTTGTCTGTTATGAGTTTATTAGAGATTTAAGAAATAATTCAATTGCTGCATGAATGAGTTCTTGGTTTGTCGGAATTAAAGAATTAATTCCAAAACACAGACCCAAGTCCAGAAGCAAAGCATTTTATTTAAACACTCAGATTCTCTTTGAAGAGCTAAAAGTTATAATTGTTTGTCTCTGTGGAAAGACCGACATGGAAATAATACCAAAAATTTACAATGATCTTTTTGATTTCTGCAGAAACTATACATCAACGGATTGAGGTTCCGAGGGATCAGAAATATTCTTGACAGGAACAGAACTGTTGGGCTGAAGCAGTACGCCCTGAAGATTGTCGACCCAAAGGAAGTCGAAGAAAAGACAGTGGAAAATCTGGATCTCTTTGCAAAAGAGGTAAGAATACTGAGCTGTTGATGTATGGTGGTCCTCTTCTCACCAGAAAATAAATCAAAAGTTTGGTAGGTTTAAAATGTAAGCCATGTGAGAAATATGGTATTGGGCAATGTCTATAGATAGGCCAGGCTTGGAATGTGTTACTTCATTTTTAAGGTCTACTTGTTAAGTACTGGCCAACTGCTCTGACTCTAATCAAGTCATTGACTTGGATGGAATTAGTGACTCAAGTTGAATCTCATTTGAGCAGAATCAGTGACTTAAGTGGAATCTGACGTGAATGAAATCAGTGACATGAGTGGAATCAGTAAAATGAGTGGAATTAGTGACTCAAGTGGAATCTGACTTGAGTAGAATTAGTGACTTGAGTAAAATCCGACATGATTGAAATCAGTGATGTGAGTGAAGTGAGTGAAATCAGTGACTTGACTGAAATTAGTAACACAAGTGGAATAAGTGACTCGAGTGGAATCAGTGACTCAAGTGGAGTCTGATTTTAGTGGAATCAGAGATTGGAGAGGAATCTGACTAGTCTGAGTGGTATCAGCAGGTCAAGTACAATCTGACATGAGTGACTGCAGTTACTTTCTATGCTGGGAAACAACATCTGTCTTTGTAACAACACTGTATGGTAGACTCAACATAATAACACCAGTCTTGTATTCTTTTAATCAGTGAATCTCTGGAATGTATCAATATTATCACAATGTATATGTATATAAAATTACCCAAAAGAATTGTCTGCAAGCTGACATAAGTAACCAGGAGTATTTTTGAATATCTTTTCATTTTCCTGGCAGTAAAACATATATCAATGATCTGTTCTGAATATTGATTGATTTCAGGATGTGGATTTAACTGAATTGGATAAACTCTGTTCAGATTTGAAAGAGAAGAATGCTAACTACAGGTCACCTTTGAGGGCGTTGTTGCTGCACCACTGCTCTGCAAATGTGAGTAACAATAACAACAATGTGTAGTTGTTCTGTACTGCTCGGCAGATGTGAGTAACAATAACAATAATATCATAGTTGTTCTGTACTGCTCGGCAGATGTGAGTAACAATAACAATAATGTGTAGTTGTTCTGTACTACGTGAGTTACGATAACAACAATGTATAATTGTTTTGTACTGCTCGGCAGATGTGAGTAACAATAACGTGTAGTTGTTCTGTACTGCTCGGCAGATGTCAGTAACAACAATGTGTAGTTGTTCTGTACTGCTTGGCAGATGTGAGTAACAATAACAATAATGTGTAGTTGTTCTGTACTACGTGAGTAACAATAACAACATTGTATAATTGTTCTATACTGCTCGGCAGATGTGACTAACAATATCAACAATGTATATTTGTTCTGTACTGCTCGACAGATGTGAGTAACAATAACAGCAACGTCTAGTTGTTCTGTTCTTCTCTTCAAATGTGTAACTTTACTACACATTTGAAGAGATATGGTGGAGTAAATTCAAGAGCACAGCCTTAAAGATTTATGGGCACAACAACGACAAAGGCATATGGTCGGAGCATAAACACAGATAAATAACGTTATTAACAAAACTATTGACCAAATCTATTTAAAATGTAGCAATTAATTACTTAACAAATTAATGATATTTCCATGCCAAAAAAAAATATATAGTTAGTCAGTGTTTGACGAGGTTGAAATGTTTTGAAACCAAAAGAAACTTGGCAATTATTGTTTTGTTTTTTTGCTCACGAAGTAACAAAAGTCAATGAGATGCCACAAAACGTACTGCCTTATGTTGTCTACGGATTGTAATATTTTTTGACTCAACAAATCCCAAAATGAAGGAAAGATGAGAAGCATATCGAATACAAGTTCTAAGTCACTTCACAACCATGACATTCATGTTTAGGTGAACATTTTACATTTTGGCTCATGTTTTTCTCCATCCGGTAGAATTACGATAAAGTGATGGAGCTGAAGAAAGAATTTGACGTGGCTGGTTACGACCTCACCGGTGCTATGTATGCAGCTATGATCCCGATGTGTTGTAAAGTAAACAAAGTCTCAGAGGCTCTGCTGATCAAGAAGCAACTGTAAGTTACAAACTTTAAGCCACTCATGAAAACTCCTACATCTCCAGAGTTCTCATAACAAGAGAAATATTGGAAAAGGCAACAACAACAAAAAACTAGCCAAACATTTCCAAATCTGAAAGTGACAAAAACTTTTCTAATTGTGCTTATTGATTATTGAATTGTTTTCAACTTTTGCAGACTAGTTTGAATCAGACAACCGTATCGGTTAATTGATCATTCCGATAAAGGGATTAGTCAATATTTCTGCCCTGTAGGCAGTCCTTAAATTTCAGATCTGGATGTCTACTCAGTCCAAAATATGGTCCATAAATCTGAAGATGATTCTGAAGTAGATATGTGGAGAGAGTCTTAAAATGCTATCCAACTATAGGTGCAAGAAATTAGACTTTTGTCAAATTTCAGTGGGATTCACTTACAGATAGCTGTGATTGCTTTTTAATGGAGTTGTAATTCCTTTGCAAAAACTTTTTGTTTTTAGAATATCAGATGGTAATCACTGGAAACATTTTCACTCATATCTTTTGTTTTTTATCAAAAGGAAATTACGTTCCACTTATTACGAAAAAACTTTCAAGAAAGTTCATGTGCAGCACGGCTGTTGGTTTGAACAAATGAGTTTGTTTTATAGGGTGTTTATTAATGTGAATGAAAAGGGCATAATCACTCTATAACCTGAACGGTTCAGAGAGCTCACTTCAATCTTTAGAATGACCTCTGGAACCATGTTGATCAAGGAGTAAGAAAAGAAACTTTTAATCTGTTTCAATATCTTAGATCATGAAAGCAAGTGAATGGGTTTAATACACACTTTACCCCAAGTTCATAAGTGAGCATTTATGTTTTGGGTTTTTCTACCATAATTTTTGTAAATAATTTTCATTTTGTGTTTTATCTTCCCTACAGGAAAGAGTTTGATCCCAGCTTTCTTCTGGACATAACAAAATATCGATATCTGATTGCTGACCTGGCAAGAAGTAACCAGACAGAAGGTAATGCATATTTATAAATAATAGTAACATATAGCTTATGAATATTCATGCAAAAAACAACTTCCTATAATGAGGTGACAAACATCAGGGAACATTGCCATCACATAGAAAGTGATGAGTATCTAAGAGAAGCGAAACAGAAAATAGGCATAAGCAGTGAATATCATCAAATAGCAAATCCAATCATTAGGTAAATGAATTGTGGAATAATTGTTAAAAGTGCACAAGAAGTAATGAATATTTATGAACAATGCAAATAACTGATAGCTATAAATGACATCATGTTTGTAGTGACATAGTATATAATAGTACTTGTGCTTTCCTAGATGTGCACAATTTTAAATTTCTAATTTAACTAATTTTGCATAAGTAGGAAAGGTGAGACTTGTTTGATATGACATCAGAGATTGTTTTTGAAATAGTTATTTAATTCTTTGGGTCAATTTTCAGATATTATCCCACTTATTGAGGAGATTGAGTTGTTAAATTCTTTGGGGTCAATTTTCAGATATTATCCCACTTATTGAGGAGATTGAGTTGTTAAATTCTTTGGGTCAATTTTCAGATATTATCCCACTTATTGAGGAGGTTGAGTTGTTAAATTCTTTGGGTCAATTTTCAGATATTATCCCACTTATTGAGGAGATTGAGTTGTTAAATTCTTTGGGTCAATTTTCAGTTATTATCCCACTTATTGAGGAGGTTGAGTTGTTAAATTCTTTGGGTCAATTTTCAGATATTATCCCACTTATTGAGGAGATAGCAGAGCTGAATGTTGATCCAGATAGACTGGAGAAGAACATGTTCCATTTGATGAATGACTTGGCCAAAGAAGGACTCACTGAACAAGTCCAGCTCATCTTTGATAATCTTGCCTCTAAGGATATCATCAAGGTTACCAGTAATCTAATTGGACCATTAATCACATCCTACATAGTAAGGTGAGCATCCTTCATAGTAAGGTGAGCATCCTACATAGAAAGATGAGCAACCTACATAGTAAGGTGAGCATCCTGCATAGTAAGGTGAGCAACCAACATAGTAAGGTGAACATCCTACATAGTAAGGAGAGCATCCTACATAGTAAGGTGAGCATCCTACATAGAAAGATGAGCAACCTACATAGTAAGGTGAGCAACCAACATAGTAAGGTGAGCATCCTACATAGTAAGGTGAGCATCCAACATAGTAAGGTGAGCATCCTACATAGTAAGGTGAGCATCCTACATAGTAAGGTGAGCATCCTACGTAGTAAGGTGAGCAACCTACATAGTAAGGTGAGCAACCTACATAGTAAGGTGAGCATCCCACATAGTAAGGTGAGCATTTTACATAATAAGGTGAGCAACCAACATAGTAAGGTGAGCAACCTACATAGTAAGGTGAGCAACCTACATAGTAAGGTGAGCATCCTACATAGTAAGGAGAGCATCCTACATAGTAAGGTGAGCATCCTACATAGAAAGATGAGCAACCTACATAGTAAGGTGAGCAACCTACATAGTAAGGTGAGCATCCTACATAGTAAGGTGAGCAACCTACATAGTAAGCTGAACAACCTACATAGTAAGTAAGATGAGCCACCTACGTAGTAAGGTGAGCATCCATAATCATAGCATTCATAACTTTAAGTGACAACCCCTTCAAGGTAAATGTTAAGGTGGGGAACTATTACTATAACATACTGGTAGATACAACCCACACAGTAAGGTGGGTATCTAACTATAGTATCCAGGAGTATTAGTGATATCCCACTTGTTAAGGTGGGCAACTATAACTATGAACTTGTTAGATACATTCCACACCGTGGACTGTATCTGTAACCATAACATTCTAATCTATTAGTAATAACCGACAAATATTATTATTCGTTATTTCAGGGATGATATGACTGGTGCTCTTCAGTGCATCACAGACTGCCAGACAAAATTTAAGATGATGCCATTATTTCATGACCTGCTGGTTCGACTGGTGGAGAAAGGCAACACCGAACAGCTGCAAAAAGGTACGGTACTCTAAGAATAATCTAGAAAGAAAACATTCCTTGTAATATGATTTCATCTGTTGTACTCAGAAAACCTTGATAGTTAATAAGGCCAACACAGGTTATCTACAAAAAGAAATCCTTGCTAGTTAATAAGGTCAACACAGGTTAGCTAATAAAAGAAAACCTTGCTAGTTAATAAGGCCAACACAGGTTAGCAGGTGTACCAGTGTGAGGCTTCTTGAGCAGATTTTGCTTTTTCTTGATACCATTCTAAAGAATTCCTTCAACTTCTCGTAAAGTTACTATTCAATTTTAAGTTTTATTGGTTGTAGTCTTTGTTGGTGCAGATTCATAGAGAAACTGATCTTTTTGGTTTGGAAAAAGGTTACGGTTGGGTTCATGAATATGGGAAAGTGATGGTTTCAAACTGCTATACGTCTAAATATCTTGTCAGAAAAACTATGAAAAGCTACCCTTTGATGTTTTCCAAGGATAATCACTCTTTTAAACTTAAAATTCGCTCAATTTTTTAACTTTAAGGTAATATCAATGCAGTTGGAAATTGAATCTTGCTGATCATATGACCTAAATTTAAATTAGGCTCCCTACTCTGATCTGATCTAAAGACCATACCCGAATCATTTCAATTTGTCAGTTTCATGTAGAGTGTTCATCTCAGTCATTATTGTTGTTTTTATTGCTTTCAGCTATGGATTTTGCAAGTGAGCAACATGGTGACATCAACATGTTGTATGACCTCATCTTTGCCTTCCTCACTGCAGGAAAGCTAGCAGAAGCTCAAAAAGTCATTGAGGTTAGCCAAGTAGCTTTATTCTATTTTTGTTAAGCATTTTTTTCCTTTTTTTGTTGTTATTATGAGCATAAACTGAGTTTTGGTTGCTTAGAATTGAAGCTCGTTGAATGTACCATCATTAATATCATAAAACAATGAGATAAACCTGCAGTGACATTTCAAATGTGAGTGTTTGATGCAGCTGGAAATGTTTTGTAACACGTGAAAATTCCGTTTTTACTCTCATGTGATACAAAAGCACTTGACATTGTAATATGAATATCTGAAACATATTTCCGAGCGAGATGAGCTTTTCATCTGTGGTTTCCAGACTGACCATTTCTTAAATCACAGCATTCCAGATGAGCAACAATTGTTTATAATTGAAGTCTTTTGGCTGTATCCACACAGACATGCACACAGACACACACACTCATGTTTGTATTACATTCAGACCGAGGATACCATTGTATTTTCCATTGTTCAAATCCACGTACCCTAACCTTAACAATACCCCATACAATAGAATTCTTCCGAGGACGTGGTGATTCTTTAGAAATCACAACCGAGGACCTGGAATTCTTTTGTTCAAGTCCTCGGTCAGAATACAAAACAAACGCACCCAGACACACATGAGGCTATGTCACCAGCAGATATGATTAAGTAATGGATCTGATGTGATAATGATTCTTGTATCCTTTCTTGGTGATAGACTCCAGGTATGGTTGCTAAGGACAGAAGATTGCAGTGGTATGCAGAGAAATGTGTCTCCACTCAGCAGCTGGAATCACTTCAGAACCTTGTGAACATTACCAGAGATCTTTATAATTGTGATAGAGATAATATGTACTTCTTCCTCAT
>KN889408.1:33533-50592 GCA_000934455.1 Apostichopus parvimensis | reverse complement strand
TGACCATATTGGCTTTAAGGCAATGTCGGCTTTTGGGGAATCCCAAGGTAAGCTCCCTTAAAATAAGCTTTTAAAATTGAACTGCTGGGGTTCCAAAAATTAGCTTATGAAGTGGCTAAGACTATTTGGGCCCAAAAGGTTGGCTTTTTCAAGGCCCCTAAACTGACTGGTATTGTAGCGCCCCCAACGGGGTTTTAACTAGCCGAGCGGCCGTGGGTTCGATAGGGCCGCTGTCGGCCACCCTATGTCAGAATGAATGTGGGGCAACTACAAGTTAGGACAGCTTGAGCCAATAAAACACGAACAAATATATTGATTTTTGAACTACTAATACATTTAATACAAAATTTTTGCCTTCACTTGGGCAGATAATAAAACAAATAACAAATGAGGTCAATGCAGTGACCTCCAATAATAGCAAGGTGATAAATTAGGACTAATATTTAATTAATAACACACAAATCCACATAAAACCCAGCTTATAATTTACATAAATAATAACGATACGTACCTGCGAAGTCCGTGGCCAAACTTATAATTTCGAGTCCTAACTCTACAATACGTAGGCGTTGCCTCGGGGAAAACTCAACCCGAATCAAGGTCACCCCCGCGCCACAAATATAAGAATAACCCCGCAGGATGCGGCGATAATATCGACCGCGTTCCCAACCTTTTAATAAATTTAGATGTGATAATTTAAAGGGATTCTGTGTCAAACGGGGAAATACGCCCACAATATTATTAGAAAAAGGACTCGGACTTGCTTAAACTAAAAAAAACATTTAACTTACTTAACGAATTGACCAACGGACCTCACTAGGCAGCAGCAAACACCAAAAATAGAACACTCTTGGAAAACCAAAATGGCAAGTGCCTTAACTTAACACAAAAACTTATTCGAAAATGTGGAACTTCTCGTGGCTCGAACATTCCACATAGTTACGAAGGAACCAGACTATTGTCACGAGAGCTGGACAGCTGAAAGGGAGACGGAAACAAAAGGTATAAATTAGCATGTGAAACTACAACAATTCACATTACATACAAAAAGATATTAGGTAAAACAGACCCCCCAGAGAACAATAAAACAATACACGCAAACAGGAAAACTACTCAACAGTGGTGCCACCTATGTACGGAGGCGTTTACGTAATGCTCCTCCGGGCGTCACAGTATCAAAAGCAAAACCGGCCTTTCAAGCCCCTTTAATATGGCGGAAGTAGAGCCTATCTTTGACTTTATGGGGCCATAAAGATTGGCATAATTGAGGACCCCAAAATTGACTTTTCAGAAGCCCTTTTTGTATCTCATAAATCTGGGACCCTTAACATATGATATTTGATGTCCCTGAAACTGGCTTTTGCCTCATACACATTTTGAAATTGATATCAGTATGGGGACCCGAGAAATTTCCTAATGAGCCAGTTTCTTGGGGCCAACTGTTCCATCCTTTCATATTCTTAATCACTGCCTACACCTAACGTTAGCATGCCTAGGCAGTGGCAAACCATCGGTTAGTCCATTTAGCCTAGCATAACAGTAACGCTTGCGACATGTACTTTAGGCTAGGCTACCTACGTTAGAACTTACAGACTTAGGGCCTAGGCTAGGCCCCTAGGGCTGAATCGTAAATTTAATGTGCAAATGCAATTAAGTTCTTATGTCAGTCGGTTCAAAAACAATATTTTTCTAATAATTCATGACATTTAAAATGTAGCAGGAACATTTCTCCATAAAAAAACCGGCAAAGACGGTGAATCTGATTCTGAAACTGAAAGAAATGAAAGAACTTCGGGTTTGAGGTCAAATGAATGAAGTCACATAAAAAATGATGTCATTGAAAGCCAATAATAAACCTATTTTCAAAATCGTCACAAAAAATATTCGCCGGGCTGCCCTGCGAATAATCACTTCGAATAAAAATATTACAACTAGCCTGGGTAGGCCTACAGTAGGTTCAAACCTTACTTTGAGATTAGCCTACTGACACTGTAAATAATTGGCCTACGGTATAGGTTAACCATGCATAGTTTGTCTTAATCTTGCTTTCAGGCCCACACTTATTGTACTGCTCTAACATTAATATTTTAGTGCTAAAGCAAATATTGTAGACAGACATATAGTCCTGGCTGCAAATCATTGTGAATACTTATCTAGTTGTTGGATAGCAGAAGAGATAATCAACCCCAGATGTGAAGATGGTCATTGAAGTGTGGTGTGTTTGCACCATTCATGTTCCAAAATATTTTGAAAATCCGCCATTTAGTAAGACTGACGCTCATTTATGGCCACTACCCACTTCTTCACCTTTCATGTTTTTATCACTACTGGAACGTTTGCCTGTGTGTTATGTAATCAATTCGCCAAGCCTAGTAGCAAAGGAAATTAGCGTGGAAAAGTTACTTGCACAGCTGAAATTTCTCGCTATCTACCAAGAGAGCCTATAAAAATACCTGAGGCAGGTAAACTGTTATAGCAGTGATGGTATTATACTAATGCAATATCCAGCGTTCACAGCCTACATGCAGGCCTATATGTTAGATCATATTTAGCAGCCAGATTTCACTAATGAAAGGCACGAATCCTGATACATCAAAGCTGAGAATTAGATGGATAACTATCAGGATTGCTCATATTGCCAATTTATACATTTCCATGCAGTCTAAAGAATGATTTATTCTCCCCTCAGTTTGCATGCATGTGCACAACAGCAAGATTACAATTTACAGGAGGCCACCAGTGAAATGTCACTTGATGTCAATCTCTTTGATTGTAACGAAGACGATTGGGTAGAGACTGAAAATGTCTGAGCTGGATTTCCAGAGAGTATCCATTAGTGGTGAAGGCATCAGTGGGGTAGGTTATCTGCATCGGACTACTGATTGCTTCAGTTTTACAGTGGCGTTACCAGGGGGGGAGTGGCACATTTGCCTAAATGTTTGGTTCCCCCCGGCACCCCCTCCCATGAAATTTGCCATCCCCAAAACATCAATTGAATTTTACTGACTATATAATTTACTTAGCTCTACCTACAGACTCTGCTGGTAGAAGTCATTGAAATTAGTTGAAAACCAGAAAGCTTCAGTTGGAGCCCTTTGACCCCCATCAGGGACCTATGGCTGGCCCCTTGATCCTACATTGATGTGGCCTATGGTGCCAGCCCACAGTACCCACATTATGTGCCCCTCCAAATGTTGCTCTCATGTTGCTTTGCCCCTCCCCAACTTCCCAAATTTGTCTGGAGCCGTCCCGGCAGTCTTACAGTATAGCACAAGTATTCATGAAGTAACTTCTGTTACTCTTAGAGAATATGCAAGATTTTATGCAACTTTGCTGATGGTTATGAACATTTGTTGAATATTTGTTCAATCCAAGTTAATGGAATGATATATGTCTCTGCTTGATGTAATCCTGGATATGGGTTTTGCCTGGAAATATTGCAGACCTGTGACTTGCAAAGTAGTCCCTATATGGTCCAACTGCTGCACCCCTTCCCTCACTGTCCGACCATCATATTTGCATCTTGGTAATTGACTGATATAAAACATATTTATTAATTAGTCACCGACAATTACCTTTCTTGGTCATCTAACAGGAATAATTCATCCCAAGAGTGGTGCTTTCATATAAAATACCTTCATAGTGCAAGTTCGTACGATACCAATGTACAGTAGAAACTTATAGACCATTTTATGTAGTGATTAAACATTAGCAAGATCTTTGATTTCATGACAACAGATTCCTCAGCAGTGCCTGCAGGACGTCTCATCATCCTTGGTTCAAGCCCTCTTGCTTCGAGAGAAATACTGTAAGCTGGCAATGCACTCATTTCCACCTACGACCGCCAAGTACTTGTGTCAAGTTGATGACATGTCTCCAGAACCAACTGACCCAATAATGTTGAAGACCACAGAAGAAGCTAGCAGTGAGTTGGAGGCATGTTATCTAGCTTTAAAATTAACATGATAGGGCTTTCTGTATTATATAAAAAAAAAAATCTTGGAAAATCTTCTCAAAATTAGACCATATCTTTAGAACATATGCAATGATTCTTTACATTAATTGTTCAGAAATGTCAGTTTTGTAAGAAATGCAATTTCTAACTATTTTAATAGCTATTGTGAAATACCAGAAGCAACAAGGCAAGGAATCATGACATACTGTAGTTCTGATTGGTTGAGAGAAGGGAGGGTATTAAACATGGGGGAAGGGGGGGGGGGAAGAAGATAAGAAAATCAGACCACTATTTTGTGGTTTTGAAATTTCCATTATAGGTATTAATGTGTACCTCAAGTCTGCACTTATTGTGATGATAATCATCTTTAAAATGTGAATTTCAATGAACGGTTTATTGTAGAATGTGAACATTAATGAGTTTTCTCCTCCTGAATTAAAAATATTTTCATATTGCTTATTACTTAAGTGTATGATTTTTAATGCTGCCATTCAACCATAGTGCTATAATCCGGTTCGTTATATTAAGCAGTTAGGTATGGTATGTAGATGTTTCCAAAATGTTGAAGTATGTTTTGGACATTCCCCCCCCCCTTCCCACCCCCCAAAAAAGATTACAACATCTTTCTCATTGCACCTCTCTCACAACTGCCCAAGTGAGAAGAGTAAGCTTTTCTTTGTCACTCACAAATAATTGTAAGGACGAAGGAAATAGCATTTATTGTCCTTTTCCATCGGTAGGCCATCCCATCCATGCCCCTAGCAACCGGGAGAATCCCTTTGAGTGCGAGTGGCAAGAGCCTGTCGACTGTATCTTCAAGATAGAGGGCGGGCTCATCAAAGTCTACGACAGCGAAGAGAACGTTGATAAAGGACAGTGGATGGATCTCCCGTATCTAGACAGGGAAACTTTCTTAGCTGATTACAAACTTATTCATTCGATGGTTACAAACGAATTTATGTAAGTGTTATGTGGTGTTGTCCATATGGTTAGAACAAGATTACATATATAATTACAGAGTTATTATCAACGTTGTTTATATCTACTTGAATTTTATCAGCATCTAGCATTACATGCTAAATAACATTCTTATTCACAAAAAAAGCTAGGAAAGACTCAAAACTGGTCACTTAATTATTATCCAACAGGATATAATTGCCTTTTGTACTTCCACTACATGCTTCACTGAGCAGTGGTCATGAGAGATGAAACTTTGGGAAACCTACTGTAGGCTTGAGCAGTAGAGCAGAATAGAACTTAGATTCACTGCTGCATATTTCTGTTGTGGATCTCACTGATCTAAATACTATTACTAATTAATGTAACGAGCCATTGTACTATAGGCTAGGTTGTATGGAATCTCAATGTGGTAAAGTGATTCTGTATGTTATGGGGTTTACTCATTGTGGGTTATATAGGCCACTAGAGAATATTGAATGCTATTTTTGTAACACTCTATTAAGCAATTAGTAGTTTTGGTTTTTACAATAATCTGCCAATTTCATGTGAACAGCTATTGATGAAAATATGAGAAAAGTTGTGCTTGGTTTTTATGGTCATGTGCATACAGTGGAAACAAGTATGATAAAAAAAACCACAACATGACAACTGTATGGATGCATTGAAAATAAAATAATAGTGTGGTTGGCATAAAACCTCATTTAATAACTCGTGAAGCTTGGAAAGAAATATTGTGAGAATCTCTAGCCGCCAACACTTCTTGGTCTTTGTGGTTCAAGTGAATATTATGATAATTTATTTTGATGGAATCTCTTTTGCCATTCTGAAACTAGTGAGAATGCTCTGCAGGAGATGGATCGCATGAGGGTGGTGGAGGGGGGGGTTGGTTGTCCTAGGGGAGGGGGTACAAGTATTTTGGATGTGCATGAAAGAAGGTTGAGGACTGTCAGCTGAAGTAACACAGATTCTATTTCCTTTCATTTCCCGTGTGTTTCCTACATCTACAGTAAATCTTTCACAAGTCGTCGATTGACTTGCCTCCAGTCCAGGTTCACGCTACACAAAATGTTGAACGAGGTGCAAGAACTGGAAAGCCAGAAATCCGTCCCGCATAGAGACTTCTACAATGTCAGGAAGGTAGGTTGTACCCAAAGGATTCTAAGGGAGGTAAGATGTAGTAGAGCATTATTCCCTATGAACTTAAACCATTTGACATATCGAATTAATCATGAAACTAGCATGATTTCATTTGTTATTAGTGTGCCCAATACACTTCTTTAAAATTCTAACTGAAACCTCTGTTTTTTCGTGGCATCTTCAGTATGAGGGGATACAGCATGATCCTTTGAGAGATTTCAACAATGAGCTGAACCTACAATATCTACTTCAATGTCCCAAAAATTTTTGCTCCAAATATAAATCAATCATTGCACTTAACTATAATAGGTCACAAAAACCTTCCATGTTGTGGGTATGTGTATATCAAGAGAAGACAGGAATGGTCGAAGGAAAAGAGGCAAGTCCAAAAGCTGTGGACGTTATGGATGCTCATTAATATCATTACTTTACATAATGAATGTAAGGGCTCATGCTGTTATGATTACTAAGCTGTGGTCAGTTTTAGAACATTGGGAAGTAACCATATTAGAGGGTAGGGAGATGGATTGGAGGTTGGGGATGTAGGGAATGTACATCCTGGTTGCTTTGTGCCAATTCACCTTGGGGTGGGGGGGGTGTCGTGGGTATTAGTGTAGCTTTATTCTCCAACTTTATCTGTCCCATTCACACTCTTATATTCCGCAATAAGTAATTTCCAAGGTATAAGTAAATTACCTAAGGATGAGGATTTAGCAAAGAAATGTAGATATTGAGTAGGATAAAATGTTGGGGGATTTGACAGCTGCAGTTCAAGACCAATTTGAAGAAATGAACAAACAGGAAACCTTCTAGTCAATGTAACAGTGGAATGAGACAACTTCAAAGGGCATGCAAATTGATATTATTATTATTACGCCGTTATTACGCTGCATAGGGTGCAGCCACAAACCGGCGCACGCAACTATATTTACAAGTTACCTCGCAAGTCCCCATTTATACACCTGGGTGAAGAGAAGCAATGGAGATAAAGTGCCTTGCCCAAGGACACAACGCAATGATCTAGCCAGGGCTCGAACCTGTAATCCTTAGATCACAAGTCCACTGCCTTAACCACTGGACCACAACGCTCTCACATATATATTGAATATTCATATCATAATATGCACTATCACAGAGTTAGACTTTAAAACGAGTGATTATGTTGTTGTTTCTTTTGTCGTTTCATGTATAGGTTGACACTCATGTTCATATTGCCTGTGGGATGAGTCAGAAGCATCTGTTGAGGTTCATCAAGAGAAAAATGAAAACGGAAAAAGATGTCCAAGTCTATTACGATAAGGCCAAGAAAAAAGCCCTGACTTTAAGTGAGGTATGTAAAACTGTTCATTGCAATAAGTTAATTTAACATTGTAATGACTTTGATAAAAATGACAAAATATCTGTACCTAATGTGTCACATCTAACGTTTGCACCAACACAAGGAATATAGTAAGGCTTGATGGGATCATTCTGTCCCCGTTTAGTCGACTAAAGCTGGCCACACACTGGCCGACTCAATGCAAACCTACTCAACTCACCCATTGTAAAAGTGGAACATCCCGGATCTTCAGGCAGTTTTTATATCTGTTGAAGACTACGAATGTGCAGATTTTGTCAGTTATGACTCGAGTGTGCTTCAGTCAGGAAAACTCAACGTGTACGTAGCATTAACCTATCTGGCTGTTGGCAATGTGTTGAGGTTCATGACACAAACTGCCCAGTTTCAACAAATGTAACCAATGATGGGAAATATAAAATTATGCATGTGACCTAAATGAGTATCAATTGTCAAGGAAACATTGATTGTGTGCACTGATCAGTTGTTCATTGCATAGTGGTTAGGTTTAGCAATACATGGGTCTTGACAACAAAGTTTGTGCAGTGTGGTATGGTATGCACTGAGCAGTTGTTCATTGCACAGTGGTTAGGTTTAACAATACATGAGTCTTGACAACAAAGTTTGGACAGTGTGGTGTTGGCTCTATGTAAATTAATGTACACCACTGATACAGAGTTTGTATACCTGTTATGATCTGCCATAACGTACTTGTATCATTGTGATGTCATTTTTTCATGTATTTTATGACAATTAATTATTAGATTGCATATTAATTGATGAAAATTCCATCTTATGTCACATTTATTGATGAAGATTGCCAATGACTTAAAAAGTTCCCGACAAGGAAATACGCTGTGATAATATTCATTAACTTGAGGTAAAAATATCGAAGAAAGGGCCACGTAAAGCAATTGTAGGCTTGTCTACTAGGTTGCCCTCTAAAGATGTATGAACTTGTGTGTTGTGGGTGAGTAGGTGGGGTGGGGTTTGGGGGGGGAGGTTGTGATATGTAGCAATTAAGGAATTGAGTGTATACGGTATCAAGTTGTCAGTTTAAAGCTTTAGAGAGAAGTAGAGATATTGGGCAGTGAATTATGATTTGAAGGTCACTGATTTACCATGCAGGTATGCTATATGGCTGGAGAATATTTGTATCTGACATTTGGAATGTTTGTCTTGTAGTGTGGTCATGTGTAGGTTCATGGGAATAAAACATAAGAAATGTGCAGTCTACACCTCTCTTTTGAAATAGTACGTCATTCTATTTATATTTGGTTGAAGTAATCTAGCAAAACTTACAGTTTTAAAGGAACAAAACTTTCTCCTTCAACAAGTGGTTTTATAGTTTTTGTTCTCAATACCAGTAGGCTAGACTTCTCGCTCAGAAACATAATTAAAACACCCTGTTTACCAGTTGTCAGGAAAATGTTGTTTGATTTTAGTTATTGAAAAGCTCTAATTACTCATTTCTCTGTAACAGTTACAATCCCTGACTGCAAGAGTGCCATTAATTATAAAGATACTGATTTGCATGCATGTGTACACAGAAACAAAGACTTGACTTAAGTTTAGTTTAATTGTATTTATTTTGTTATTTGTCTTGTAGGTTGTTGAAAGTATTTACATGTTGTTTTTACTTTTCTCAATTTTATTTTAGGTTTTTGAAAGTTTGAACCTCACACCGTATGACTTAAATGTGGATACCCTGGATGTACATGCTGTAAGTAACAATAATGACCATAAAATGTCACCATTGTAGGAATGACCGAAAAATTGCAAAACAATATCTGTCCATTCCAGTCCAAATCAAACATGGGTGCCCCTGGAACCAACCAGAACATCTTCTGTTTCTACATCTGTGTGGAGATTATAATGGTCTGTTGTAATTCATACAATGTCTATATTTCACTGTTTTTGAACAGACACAGTGGATCCTGGCAGTTAAACTAGACCAGTCTCAGCTGCCAAGCTGATTATATGTATTGCATATTTGATGACAGTAAAACTTACAACTAATGTCAACAAAGATGCCACTTCTGGCACTCAATTGCACAAAGCCTGTTTACATCTGTGTTACATCTATTGTGATTTCTCACCTTTGACCTTGACATGTCAATAAACTACTATATTTGGGAAATTCATAAATCCATAAATAACTTTTTATAATTTTTAAGGGGTGATAGCTTTTGACCAGTTTGCTCAGAGATTTCCATCATGATTCCCTGTAGCCTTCATATTTGTTTATAGATAGATTTGTTATATCAACCTACAGTATATAGACCTCAGGTAGAGTATAGTACTATCTGTGTCTACCATACTGTAGTAACCAGTCAGATTGGATCATTGGCCTATATCAAATTTAACACACAGCTTTGAATCGAACTGTTTCTATATATAGAAATATTACAAGTGAAGCTTGAGAGCTTTTACTTCCAGGTATTTAGATTTATGAATCGCAGACATATCCATCAATAACGTTGCTCAAGGCGCATCACAATATTACCCTGGTCAATAATTACCTGTCAAACATAGAGACAATCCCTCCACATGGCAGCAGCTAAACAGCACCCAACTGACAGATTATCTCACAGGTCCCCATTTACACACCTGGTTGAAGAGAGGCAATCGAGATAAAGTGCCTTGCTCAAGGACACAACCTAAATATCTTGCCCGGACTCGAACCTGCAAAGCTTAGATCACTGCCTTAACCACTTGGCAACAATGTTCTCAGAAATTAAGCATTCTTGAAGCTTAGAGAAACCAAAATTTGTAGGCTTGCATAAATTTTACAAACTGAAAATTGATTATAAACAAGATAATAAACTACAGTGTTGTGAAGTTTTAGTATCAAATGACATCAAATTAATTTAAAAGATGAGAGTAATTAGGAAGGTTGTTAAGGTCAAAATATTGCATTTCAATAAATGATTCCAATTTACAATATCCTCAAATTTATGCCAGTCGAGAAAGTATAGCTTTTTTTGTTGGTCAAATCTTGATTGAGCCATTGACATCAGGAATACAGTTGTAAGAGAACAGGATAAACTTTATCCCTATTCATGAGCTGGTCATTGATTTATTTTTTTTTGATTGGCAATAATATCTTTGCACACCTTTTTTTGCATACAAATTCACATATTTTTAACTTGATGGCAGATTTAATCTTTAAAAGTCAGTTTAATGTTTATAATTAGATAATGTAATGCGTTTGTGCCTTATATTTCTATCCAAAAGGACAGTAAAACATTTCACAGGTTTGATCAATTCAACATCAAATTCAACCCTGTAGGAGAAAGTAAACTGAGAGAAATATTCATAAAGACAGATAACTTTATAGAGGGCCGTTACTTTGCTGAGATAATCAAGGTAAGTTCCTTCAAGAGAATTGATTGAGATATTACTCTATTAAGTTTGTAACCATTCTGAATGTTCATGAGTTCATTGATGATATTGAGTCAGTAAGTCACAATATTAGGTTAATACTGGTGCTGTGGGCTAAGTGGATAAAGGGGGTGAGATTTGAAGCAGTAAGGCTTAGCAATCAAGAGGTTCGATCCCTGGTCAAGTCATAGTAAGGTGGGTTTTTCATCCAAGAGAAATCTACGTTATTTCATCTGAAATGACTTTCTAACATGGAAAGATTACAAATTTGAGTTAAAATGTTGAATTGGAAGCCACCCAACGTGTAAGATGTAATCCATAAGTCCTAGCGGGCTTCTCCCACATTCATGGTCACTTAAGCGTCGTAAAATTAACTGCCTGATTATTATTATAAGTCTGATTTGACATCCAAATGACATTCTGAGTATCATAGAGGGACTAGATCTGTTCTGCTCTCCCATTAATCTGTGTTCATAATAAATATGTTATGAGTTTAGTGTTGCCAGTGTTTGATTGTCTCCAGTGCAGATTACAGAGATTATACAGCTGACTGGTAGTGAGAATACAACAGTATGAGTATGAGTACACTAAAATTCCCATTTGTATGGGTTAGAGTACAAAGTTCAAGTACATGTGTCAGAATGTGATCTTGAACTTGTGCCTATACTAGATTTCCAGAATGTCCTAAGTATGAGTACAAATACAATTACTCTTACCAATTGTTTTAGGAAGCATTGGTACCATCAGAATGAGTGCTTTGAGGCATGATATAGGATGACAATATAGAGTGGTATTAGCATTAAGAAATTGTCCCAACTGGCTGCGACTTTAAAGTTCCAGGTCAAATAATATAGAAAATAGCAAGATTTTGAAAAACAAGTTGTCCTTCCTTCTTATTCTCTGTAATTAATATTAATTTGTAAAATGGTCTGGACTGTCAATGCCAACATTCTAAAAGTTGTATACACTCATTAATAAGTTGCTAATTAATGTTCAATTCATGAAGAAATCAAGTACTATTTATATTGTTCACCCAATGGAAATCTAAGAAGGTAATCAGAGATTTGCCACATTAGAATTTGGATAAATGTTTTTAGCATTGGTAAAGAATCGCTGTTAATTGCCAACCAACTGCCACAACTTCTTGAAAATTTAATTTATTTGATATTTGTCTCTTATTTGAAGGAGGTTGCATCTGATTTGGAGGAATCCAAGTATCAAAACGCTGAGTATCGAATCTCCATCTACGGGCGTCGTCGAGACGAGTGGGACAGATTAGCCAAGTGGGGATTAAGAAATAAGGTGTATTCAGACAATGTTAGGTGGCTCATACAAGTACCTAGAATTTACCAACTCCATCATGCAAAAAAATTCATTTCTAACTTTGGCGAGATGCTGGAAAATCTTTTCCTTCCTCTGTTTGAGGTTACAATGGACCCCAAGTCCCACCCAGAACTCCACCGGTTCTTGAAGTACGTGTCTGGCTTTGACTCGGTGGACGACGAATCCAAGCCTGAGGGACAGGCCTTCACCAAGGATACCCCAGAGCCGACTGAGTGGACGAGTTCAGAGAACCCGCCGTATTCATACTACCTGTTCTACATGTATGCAAACATAGTCATCCTCAATAACCTCAGAAGGTATGAAACTGGATGCTGATGAAATATTTAAGTAAAATAAGTTCAGGGTGACATAAAGGTAAAGCTTAATACTGCAGGGTAAATTCACTTGTATGATACCTTATGTATTGGCAGTACCAAAGCAATGTATTTTGGTATTTAAAATCTCCAAGCGAATGTAGAAATTCACAGGATGATTAAAGTACCATTAATAATAATCGTAATGCAACACTGTTGTCTTATTTTGAAGGAGTTATAATGTAATCTCCTGATAAATAATCCTGCCTGGTCTGTTTTGAAATTGCATATCTACCTTTCATTATTCCCTCATGTATATCGAAGTAAAACCCTGTGTCTGTTACTTTCTCTGAAATTAACTGAATGTGTCGCCCTGTTCTTTTTATAGAAAGCGAGGGATCCACACATTTTTGTTTCGCCCTCATTCCGGAGAGGCTGGTGCAGTCCATCATCTTGTCACTACATTCCTACTTGCTGAAAATATATCTCACGGCATTCTACTGAAGAGGGTAAGTTATGTCTTGTCTATCGGTAGCTTTTCCAGTATTAAAAACCACTGTTGCGCGAGCACAGAATTTAATGCTGAGTTTTAGAGTTCTAACGTTTCACAAAATATATGTCGAATAACCTGAGGAAATGTTAGGAGCAATGTGGATTGTGGTGATGTAAGTCACTGTATGAGTTGGAAGACGCTATGTAAAGGTATATGAACAGAATCATCACATATTTAAAAATATCATCTCTTGAAGAATGTTAACAAATAAAATGTTTTTGAAGAAGATCCTGCTAGGATTGAAACGTCAGGCCAACTTACTTTTACACATTCTCTTACGCAGGCTCTCTAGTGGATAAGCAGTTTGCTAACAGTTTTATTTTATTTTAAATAAATAAAATAAATACTAGACACGTTATCATTCTTTGGAGTGTGTTAGTAGTGTAGCAGATCCCAAGCATTTTGATCTTACTTTCTAATTCGAGTTAACTGGATGTAAACCTGATGAGGACAAGATTATTACAATTCTGCTCAGAGTTGTAATCTTGTATCTCTAGATTGAAATGCAAGTACAAAATAAAACAACAAACGTAAGAATTTAGGGAGATTTGCAACTTCTTCCAAGCCAAGCTGAGATTTAAATTTCTAAAATTGAACATGTATGTATGAAGCTGAGAGTTTCACACATGAACTTTGTTTTATATTTAATTTCTAAAGTTTGTTTAATTTGTCGCCCAATTCCTATAGCCTGATATCTCCACAAAGTTGACATACCTGAATCATTTTGTTGCTGTTTTGTATGTCATATTGGTATGGACTTGTTATCTTTGCTTTTAATCTCTTCAATATCTTCTCATCTTCTCATTTCAGTCATCAGTCTTGCAGTATCTGTTCTATCTAGCTCAGATTGGTATCGCCATATCTCCGTTAGCAAATAACTGCCTCTTCTTGAGCTACCCTCGTAATCCATTCCCAGATTTCTTTGCAAGAGGTCTTAAGCTATCTTTGTCTACAGATGGCCCTCTTCAGTTTCATTTTACCAAGGTAAAGTTGTTCTACTAACTTGTTTTTGCCTTTCCTTATTTTTTGTGCTAGATGTTCTTTGTTTTGAAATCATTAAGTATCAATTTGGAGAAATAATTCAATGCAGTGCAATCATTAGTCTCATCTTGTTCATCTGAGTAGCCCTACCAACCTCTCTAATTTAAATAAAATCACTGTTGTGAGGTAACTTGAAGAGAACCCAAGTAGACCACAATGAAAATTGCCTTTTCTTTCTGAATTATTGCTCTTTAAATGCAGTCTCACAAAAATAATGTGTTGGTGTAATGTAACATCACACATGATGGTTGGTCTAAAAAAAGTCAAATAAGTCAATTTTCAAAAATCAATTCGTGATTATAAATCATTCTTTTTGTTTCGTAGGAGCCTTTGATGGAGGAATACAGTATTGCTGCCCAAGTCTGGAAACTGACCAGATGTGATATGTGTGAACTAGCTAGAAATAGTGTTATGATGAGTGGCTATGAAGAGGAGGTATGTTAGCATGCATGTTTAACATTTTATGTTAAGAATGAGTTTCAGCATTACTCATTTGTAAAGCAAATCCTTATTATGAACCGTTGATCACATTTCTAAGATACAACACACAAGTTCACTTCCAGTGCAATTCAGGCGCGTAGCCAAGGGGGGGGCGAAGGGGGCAGCCGCTTGAGGGGGGCGAAGGGGGCAGCCGCTTGAGCATATTTTTTTAAATTTTTTTTAATGTTTTTATGATATCGCTAGTAATTTCAAAAGAGGAAATGCTAAGATGCAACTTACAAGGCCTGGGAAGTGCCATTTCCAGCGATCTGGGAGGCATTTTCAGCCAAAATTTTCTTGTACGCTTCGCGCCAACCATGGTGGCGCTACGCTTAGATAGTATGCAATGCCGTATCTACGGCTCTGAAAATTCTTCTACATTTTCGCCCCCCACCCCTTTGGCAAATTCCTGGCTACGTGCCTGGTGCAATTTCAATATATGGTTCAGTGTACTGACAACACAACGGGACAAGGCAATGCAATTGGTTCCCTGTTTCAAGCAATTTGTAAATAACTGTTGAATATGAAAAAAAAAGTGTAAAATTCGAAAGGGAAATGCTCTGTGGAAAAGTCACTGTACCATTTTTCCTTACCTCATTCGAGTTTCATGTGCATCAGTTGTTAAATGCTGTGATGAAATGTGTGGCTTCATAACTGTTTAATTTAGTAATTTAAGAATTCTGGACTTCTAAAGTTTAAAGATATGATAGATCTTAATCTTGCCACGTTTGCATACAAGGCTGCGAATGGGCTTTTACCTAATGCCTTTCAATACTACTTAAGGTCAAATACTTATCTCCATAGCTACCAAACACGCTCAGCAAACAATTTCTATTACAATAGGTATTATAGGACAATAGGTGGACTTTCCATCAAGCGCCGAGCAAGTAAAACCTGGAACAATATCTCTGTTCAAATCAAATCAAGCCCATCTGCTAAGGTCTTTAGACGTAATTTAACCAAATCTTATATTGAATTTTTTTGATTATATTATTATTAGTACGCATTTGCTATAATTCAATTTATCATGTTTATCACGTTACCATGTAATGTTTACATCATGCTTAAATGTATATCACATGTATATAGATGACACGTAATTAATATGTAAATACTTCTAATTGTAAACACCTCTTTTCTTTTCCAGGGAGTCCTCTGCCTTTGTAAACCATGTATAGGTTTTCAAAGGATTTCCCCTCACATTGTATTTTTGTGAGAAAACAAATAAATCAAATCAAATCAAAGAAACTCTAAGAAATCTTTTATATATTTTCTTCTGGATAATTTTCCACTCAGGTGAAGGAACACTGGCTAGGACTCAATTGGAAAAAAGACGGACCAGCAGGCAATGACATCCTCAGAACCAACGTTCCTGACATCCGCGTGGCCTTCAGATATGAAACTTTATGCCAAGAACTTCAAATTATAACAAATGCTACTAAGATCTCAGATGCCTCAAAGACTTCACACCTGAAGAAATGACAAATTGTTATTAATGTAGACCGTTCTCTTTCTTTCTTCTTTTACGTTAATACATTTAATCCTATCCAAATGTTAAACATTACTCTCAGGTACGAAATGTAATGTGTTTGTAGAAAAAACCAAATCTGAATTTTTTGCTTCATATGACTCATTAGGAGGATTTATCTGAAATAGTTGTTTATTTATGGTAACAAGATTACACCAGGAACAACTAAGTAGTGGAAAACCCTAAAAAGAAAATAAAGCCCATTTCTCTAATGTTATTCTACACATCGGTTTTAGTAGTTGAATAAATATATATTAAACTGATTGGTAGGGAACAGCCAAGTTGCTAGTTATAACATTTGTAATGCTATTTTCTGCCACTCAAGGTCTTCCAGGAAATGTAACTTGGCACTTCACTACCAAACTGTTAAAATAACGTGTCAGTCCTTGTAGTACAAGTACAACAGCATAAGTGTGCATACAAGTAAAAGTTACAAAGCTCCAAGCAGGAGTATGAGAATTATGCTAGATTAATAAAATGAATATGAGAAAAAACTCCATGAAAGATAGTATGATGCAATACGAGTCTGAATTGACTCACCACAAGGTCCCTATCTGCATCAGTAAATAGTGATGAATAATGAACCGTAGAAACAAGTCAAATACAGACAATGTCTGTAACAATGTAGTTTCCTAGAAGTCCTCTAAGGAATGTATTGTTATGTTGTGGTTTAATATGATTACATATATTATATTTTCTATTGAGTACAGTACTATAAAGGTATGTTCCAAATTATAAATTAATGCTACCTCACTGTTATCAGTATCATGCTCTGCCAATTTTATTCATTTTTATAAATTCTTACATGTTGTATATCAAAATATACTTTTCTATTAGCCTGATTTACTGTTGCATGAGGGAAGGAAATATTATGTGCCTTCTGATCAGGGGCGTCAATCCGATTTGAAACGTGGGGGGGACGTAATCGATTCGAGTATTCCGGTCGTAAGTACTATCTAAGCGGAGCGCCACCATCGGTTGGCGCGCAGCGTACCAAGAAAATTTCAGATTTCAATACCTACCAGATCGCTGGAGATGGCACTTGCCA
>KN889408.1:8676-21808 GCA_000934455.1 Apostichopus parvimensis | reverse complement strand
GAAATTCCAGCAGATGTTTCAAACGATGTCCTCGTCAATATTTACGTAAGAATATATGGTGATCAACCCATGGTACAACTTTGCTACTTCTGAGGATTCCATGTTGATCGAACTAATATCAACTCATAGCAACAGTTGGTCAAGTTTGCTGGAACGAGATAGGACTGATATGACAGCGCCCTCTGTTAATTTTGTTTGCAACTGGATAGTCCCTTTGTTATTGAACACATTCAATACAAAGTTGTCAAACTGAGAAAAAAAAATTGCACTTAATATGCTAATTTGTTACAAATTGACCAATTTACAGACTTAAAAAACGAGTTAAGTTAATTTCATCTATTTATTAATGTTAATTTGTATAATTTATATAGCTATAATGATCCTATAATTCTCAGTTTTCTCATATTAATACTGTGTGCTAATATTTAACGTCCATCTTGATTTGGACATATTTCCAAACTGTATTACTGTATTGTATTAATATTTAGAGATGTTAGTGGTAAGATTACACCGTCTTTTACATTTTCTAAAATTTAGAGGGTCAATTTAGAAAGTAATTTTATCGTTTTATCATTAACTTTATCATTTTTATTTTCCTTAAAGTAAAGCAATGATATTAGTCATTTGTTTGTGAAGTTAGGAACACATGTTATGGTATATTTGATTTTAATTAAAACTAATTATTTGTTTCCTAACAAAAGGACTATACTCGACAGAGGACTGTAACAAAACTAGCCACTTTGCACATGTTATTACATTTAATGGGCATTGTTTCAGAAATAATGATCACCATGGTTCCTTGAAGATGATTATGGCAAGACAAGGAAGAAGTCAAACTTCCTTATAGAAGGATCTTTGCCGGATAGGGTAGCAAAACAAACTACTGATATAACAATACAATATATTGATGCTTTTAGTTAAGGACAAGGATTCGCACAGTGTTGTGGGTATATGGGACGGAGAAGGATGGGGAGTTGAAGGGGTATTGGAGAGAGGGGTATACGGATAGAGAAATGGAATGAAACAGAAGAATATCAATATTACTTCACAAAAATGATTCCTTTGAAACTAAACCCATCGTGTCATCTGAAGATTTAACACACAATACAGGCAACACTATATATGTCAACTAATCTAAATAGAAAACTGTCCGTCAAATCCCCCCCCCCCCAAAAAAAAAACAACAATTGTGAGAAACTGAAAGAAGAGCTTCAATTTTGATTAGGTCAGGATTTATTTAAACTATTGTTGCCAAATTGTACGATGAATTGAATGTTATCATTATAGGCAGTGGGCCAATATATGAAACCCTCCCCCCCCCCCCTTAGGGATTTTCATTCACCATATTTTTCAGTTAGCCAGGACCACAAGCTATTATAATTTACTTGTTTGCCATTAAACTGGTGGTGGGTGTGAGCGCCATGGCCATTGCCATGGCAACACAGTGATGAGCATTGGAATGACACATATCTGTAACTAAACAACGTAACATCACAAACTAAAGTGGTTAGGTATGCTATGTGAAGCTGTCTGGTTGATTACAACCAAGTTCTGGGTCATATAAGGCAACATCCATGCCTAATCTGAATTTATTATGGCCGTTGCCATGGCAACGCTCATGGAAAAGGGCAAAAAACGTCATGTATTTGTAGCTAAACAATATGAAACACAATGTTAGCTGTTAGGTAAATAGCTAGAAAGCTGCCAGGTAGATTGCTTATCATATTTGGGTCATTTAAAGTCATAGCTATGCAGAACCATGGTTGAATTAATCAAGGCCGTTGTCAAGATAACACCACATTGATTATAGCAAGTTGAACTAATTTCACCCCTAATGATTAATTGACATCAGATCAGCCACCCAGAGCATTGGCAATGACTTGTGCAATGCATTGTTGTCATTGCATGCCTTCACTGGTTGTGATACCGTCAGTTCGTTTGTACGTAAAGACAATATATCCCTGTCTTCTCAGGTTTGGGTACAAGCACTACTCTTAATCCAGGACAGTTTGATGATTTGGAGGCATTTACATGCCTTTTGTATGGAGCAAAATATGGTGTAAAGGATATCAACAAGCTTCGATACACTATGTTTATGACACGCTACACAGGCGCGTATCCAGGGGGGCGTTGGGGGCGTTGGGGGCGCGCGCCCCCAGGATAAGAAAAAGAGGAGAGAAAAAAAGAGAGAAGAAAAAAGGGAAAAAAGAGGGGGGAATAGAGGAGGAAGGAGAGGAAGGAAGGGAAAAGAAAAAGAAGAAGGAGAGAAAAAGGAGAAAAGGAGGGAGTAGAAGAAAAACGCCTAGACACCGGGAAGAGAAAGAGGAACAGTCATAATTACAGCTCTGATCCCTATTATATACACAGGGTAGCCAGTGACGGATCGAGGATTTCGGAAGGGGCGTGCGCCTCAGCTTACCCCTTACACCGACAACTCCATTTTTGACGTTTCCATTTTTCCTCTCTAACTAATGTATATATATATATACTATATATAGTATATCATGACGCGTGTGTGTGTATGGACGCCTTAAACAATTGTAAAATTGTGCTATGAAACCAACTGTGGCTGGTCTTGAACTCGACCGAGTCGTCGGGGAACATGACTTCGGTATTAGCCCAGGATCTATATGCGAACTGCACTAGACATATGTCTTTCGATGCAACACTGTCATGCAGAGTTAAAATGTTATACAACGCGAACTGAATGCTAATTGTTACCCCACCCTAGTACCGTAACTCATACAATGAATCTAAAAATAAATTCCGCATGCAATTTGAGAATTGAGCACATTTCCTGTGAATATCATATAGTGGATCCAAAGGCGTATCATTGCCGGCGGGGGGGGGGGGGCGGACGCACCCATCACTTCTTGAGATTGTTTCCATCTGCATGAAAACGCGCGCCCCATAACCCTACGCACAACCTTCTAATCGCTTCCCGATGAGTTACAAAACCAGACCCATCGTATACAAAAGTCTACTTGGATTATTTTTTACCCTGATTTTTTTCTGCAGACGCCCTTTCATTTCCCCAAACTAAATTTCTAAGCCACGAGATCTAAAACTTCAGGAGGTATGGGAGCATCATTGGGTCTGGGAAATGTTGTTTCCGGCGATCTGGGAGGAGTATTTGCCAAAAATTTCTTGTACGCTACGCGCGAACCCATGGTCGCGCTCCGCTTAGATAGTATCAGAGAACAGACACGCGTCCCCACCATTATCCAAGACTGATCTGCGCCCATGCACCAATATGTTAACTGTGTCAAAATTTTCGAAATTTCCCTGACAAACGTTCCTAAACATGGAGGTTTTCTGTATTGGCTGTCCATAGATGAAATTTTGTGCAACATTATGGGTATGTTTTGAAGTGAATTGATTTCACGAGAAGTGTGAATTTTCAAATTCTGAACGAATAATGGGCTTAAAACCTTGAAAAGTGGGGCTGACGGGTATTGTGGGCCGCGACGTAGAATCACCTACAAAAGCAATGATCCACAGGAGATGCGATAAGGTCGAACATGATGTGTGACTGGTGACAATCTTCAAAAAGGTTACGGATGGAGAAAAAAAATATTGGGAAAATACTTGGTTACTCAGGCAATAGTGAACATCTAGTTCGTCATTTTCAAGCCCGAGATGTGCCATTTCCGGTGATCTGGGGGGTGTCAAAACCAGAAATTTTCTTGTACGCTGCGCGCCAACCAATGGTGGCGCTCCGCTTAGATAGTAATTCGCGCCCCCCGGGTTGTAAAATCCTGGATACGCCCCTGCTACACACCAAAGGATCAGCTTCTGTCCAGCGAGAGTGGCATCGACCTAAGTTTGCTTCCACCCTGCAGATCCTCATTGAAGATGCACATTGTACGTGCTAACTATCAGGCTCTTGTCTGGAACCAAGCTGATTTGGCATATCCAGAATTGCAAAAGCCTGACAATGGTCATGGATGGGTTTTACAAGGAGACAAATTAGAATATCAATGGACTGAACATGAAATGCTTCCAGAGGAACTGGTGGATTTGGTATCGGGGCAGGCGATGACTACTACAACATACAAGCGGATATGGTTGATGATGACGAGGAAGATAATACCGATGACGATGAATGAAGTAACTGTCAACTGTCAAATTCCAATATTCATCAAGATTGATCAAGATATTAAATACAATCACACTAGCAGCTTTAAAGTCATCTACCTAGACACTTCATTGTGTTTTTATGTTGGTCAGTGACAGAGATATATCATTTTTTGCAATTCAAAGTGTCTCATGACAGCATTACCATGGTAACGGCACATAAAGGTTACCTTAGATGACCAGAAGTTGATTGCAATCAACCAGGCAGCTTCAAATATACATAGATAGCCACTTTAGTTTGTGTTTTTATGCTGTGTATTGACATATTATTAAATTTTCTAACATTTCAATTTTTCATTATTACGTTGCCATGGCAACGGCCCTGGCAACCGCACCCACCACCAGTTTACTGGCAAACAAGCAAATTGTGATAGCTGAGTGTCCTACCTATCTGAAAAACATGGCGGTTAAAAATCCCTAAGGGGGGGGGGGATGGGGGTCTACGGTGGCCCACTGTCTATTATATGGGTATCACCTACACAGGATTACAAACAGGAAAAAACGGCAGAATGCTCGTAACAGAATAAATGTTAAGCGTTAAACATCATTTTCTTCAAGTGGCTGTTATTTAATGGAGTGGTTTGCCGTTAATGTATTGTGTAGTCCAACGTAGTGTTATTGAGTATTCAAAGCGGGGGTTCCCTACTGGGGTGCATGAACCCTCAAGAGGTGCGTGAGTCCATCCCAGGGGGCTCGTGTGACGTTTCTGGAAGTCAAAACTAGAGGACTTTTTGTTGAACTAACATCTGATATATTATATAATTTAGTAATGTACAAAATCATTCCTATCGATAACCACAGTATTACACTAGTATGTGAACTTGATCTTTTACGAAGCACTGTTGTACGTATTATAGTATAATAATGACTCAGATCGTGTCTTGAAAAGTTGGGGGTTCGTGGAAAACTCTGACATCCACAGGGGGTTCGTGGGACAATAAAGTTAGGGAAACCCTGATATAAAGCAATATAGTTGATTATTTGTGGTTTCTAAATTATGTGCCTTTCTTCCGTTTGGTTACGTTCTTTGTTTTGTGAGTAGCTGATAATGACTTCAATCGTTGTCATCAGGTGACTTCTCGACTGCGCTAAATCTGAAACGATTGGTAAAGATGAAGTATCCCAGTCCTGATGTATGTTTGTCAAAGAAATCAAGAATCGTTACGTATTCACTGTCACGCAAATCTTAGTTTCCATGAAACGAAAAATAAATGGGGGGGGGAGGTGAAGATGGACTACGAGGGATGCGAGCCATTAAAAAAAAACGACAAGTTTACTTTTAATTGTTTATTTTGATTCTTTTGTGAGACTCGTTCTGTAATCAATTTGCAAACTATCAAACAACAGTATGCTGGTCAACATTCATATAATTTGACGTCAATTTCAATTAATACTATCTTCACATTCCCTTAAGTATGAATTATTTGTCGAATCGCTCTGTTCCTTATTTGGTTACATGTTGTTCTTCGTTCTTGTATGTCGCACTTTCTGCGGTAGGACGCTCGAAGATTTGAGCGGAATGATCAATCTTCTTTTATCTTCTTAGTAAACCCTGCTTTTTGGGCAGTTTTTCTTAATATGTTTTTGTCTACACCGGCTTTATTTTCATATCTGTGTATTGCAGGTTACATCCATAACCATTCAAACTGTAACTTTCCCAGAACATGTTCGTTCCCCGAGTAGAGCCGTCGTAGTCTCCGTTGAGGTGAGCATAAGCGCACTGAGCACAGTTGCTGTCACCATTGGGAAATGCCATGCAATAGTAATAATTATTGGGACAGTAAGACCGACAATAATAATCATCACGTACACAGTCATAGTAATCGTAGAACCACCAGGCTCCTCGATGTCTCTCCGCACAGTCGTATTTGCTCCATCCATCGTTGTCTCGGTCTTTTGTACTGAACTGTTTATTGTTGCTACCAGACAAACGATCATAACCTGCAACAAACGAGACAGACTAAATAAACCAATCAATTTATAAACTTGGAACGAATCCAACATCGGATACAAGTTAGAGGCCAGTGCTTTTTTTGTCATGCCAAGATGAACACGTCAGTTCCGCGTGTTTCCTTTCTTTTTTCTTTCTTTTTTGCGAGTGCGCTCAATATTGAAGGTACATGATAGGGATTTTTTTATTATTTATTATACAGTGTTGTTTTTGTTCCGTTTGAAATACAGTGCAACAATAGGAGCCACGTACAGATGGAAAAACTGCATTAACCAAATACTAGGGATTTGTTACTAGAGTCGCTAAAATTGGTCTTTATATTTATTTATCGGCATTTATTTATGATACCATTCATTTAATAATTGATTTGATTTGATTCTTTCTTCAATAACTGAGTAGTTTCGTGCTGTATCAAAATCCGAGATATTGTTTTCTTGTGTGTGTCGGTATTAAATCTTATAATTTTTTTAATACTATTATGTGTAATTTACTTTGAATAACCAAAATCTCATTCCCCCTTATTCAACACTGTGCGTAATGTCTCCTTTTCGAAGCTGGGCGAGGAGATGGGGGCTCTGTGATGTAGCGTCATATAGCGTTCAATTTAGGTAAGCAAGGGTATCATTTAAAGATCTAGTCTTGAGTAATCTGACCTGTTATTATTACTTAAAAGTAATTTTGAATATTGGTGAAAAAGCCATCTCCTCACAAAACAATAATCAAATAGACGGCATAGTTTGTTCTGCCAATATTATGGTTGTAACGTAATATCTGCCCGTTCTACTGGGCAGGGCAAGAAGGGTGTTTTTTCCATCGATTGTTCAATTCCTTTCCGTTTGGGCACGTTGTTATGTTTGTACCTTTCAACATGAGCTCACACATTGAACTTTAAACGTAGATTGAAATTTACACTAAACACATAACAGATCATGAAATAAATATGTCTAAATGAAGAATAGACCCGATATTATATAAAGTGAATTGACTATTAATCTAGTAGCTAATATTTGGGTTTTGAAAAGGTAAGTTGATATGTTACGTCAACACTGGTATTGATTATTGGCAATTTATTAATTAAATTCGTATCGACATGTGCAATATAGTCTCTTTCAGATTACTTCTTCAAACAGAATGCTTGATTTTTTTCTTGAAACTATAAGAAAATAATTAGAAATATAACACTTTTGCTTCCTCTGTTTCAATTTGTTATGAATGATAAACCTTCGATGACTTTATATAACATGATTATCCTAAAATAGCGCCTCGACTTGTGCACGTATGAGAATCATCGAATATACATACCACTTGAAGTCTCACTATACAGTAACGAGAAGGGACATGTGACATGCTTTCAAGCACTACTAACATATTATTTACCTCTTTTGTGAGTTCGAAGTGTTGCGAGTTTCGCAGACAACAGCACCAAGGCAACTGGCATTTACTTAAATTTCAGAATACTCGTTTAGGTTGGGATGATAGTGATGTTGAGATTTACTTTCTCTTTGTCAGAAATACGTAGAGCATGGCTATTATTAGAACATGTACTGTCACAGTCTTATATATTGCGTATGGCGTTCATTCCTATCATGTTAAGAGCCTGTTACGTGCAAACACGACAGGGAGACCTGTGTTGCTAAGGAATATCGAATCTTAACGTCTGCTTCTTGTGTCAATACACATTGTGTACAGTCCTGATAACCTACGTGCGTTCCAACTGCAGTTCAAATGTTTGAAAGAAAATAGCAACTTTGGAATTAAAAATTGAACCATTTCGCCAATAATGCGGTAGCTATGAGATCAAGACATTAGTTGATATAGAATACACATTAAATGAGTACTAACATAATTAAGTGCTACAGGGGAGCACGTCACATGATCCTCCATGGTTAGCATGTTGTTTGTCTCCTAACTGACGTAATCGTTCCAGATTTATGTATGCTTCAATGATTAGAACATCAACTACTCACCTGTATTTCCACTGTGTGATCCAACTGATAGTCGATACTTGTCTGCCTCGTCATTAATGCTAAAAGTCGAATAGACGGCGTGATACGATGATGAACCAGAGTCCCTTAGATCAATACGAAGCTGGTACGTTTTCTGGTTGGTCATAGAGTGGATATATTTATTACCTAGCCAGTGGTCTTGATTTTTATTACCGAAACCGTTCTTGTAGTCCGACCAACCAAGATAAAAGTTAACAGAGGCACTCGATCGTCGCTGGAAAACCTATGAAATGAAAAAAGAGGTACTGAAACTGTATAATCTACTCATCCTTAAGAGCATGACATCCAAAGCCGTTAAATAGTTAATAAAGATACGGATGTTGTGAAATTCGCAAGAATATATTGTTTCTTGATTTTTTGCCATTTGTCAAGTTCATCTCAACGAGATCTGCAATGCATCATTTTGAGGAGAGTAAAGTATAATGTAAGGAAGTTAAGAATATAACTCCTTAATTGTTTGCGTAACTCACAGTCCATCCTCCTCCGTTACTTTCCATCTCACAGTAAACCTGAATGCCGCGTGGCCAACCATCAGGGTAAATGGTGTAAACACCATCACTGCGTGTACTGGAAACTTTAGAGATCGTAGCAATCTTTTGGAAGCACGCTTGTGCACGTCTCTCCGTCCCCTTCGTAGTTTGGATTGCAATAACATTTACGGACACCGCTCCTCGTATCACAGGTTGCATGATCACTACACTGGTAACTTGCCTCTATGATCTGGTTGTTCTTACAAGTTGAATTTCGTGTACATCTCGAATTGACGTAAAAATCGCCATCCTAATTAAGAGGGGAAAAAAGAATTATGAATTTGCTGTTATCACAGTGAAAAGTACAAAGTTTCAACGGCATGTGATCAATGCAAAATTCCCCTCTGATCTAGGTATGGGTATGAATCTTGATGAAAGTGAGGTCGTTGAAACCAACTCCGATGTAGGAGGCGAAGGGATTCGCCATTAATACGGTAGCCGTCAAATATTGCATCCAACGGCTATTGCGACTATACATTAGGCCTACCATTAGTTCTAAACGCAAAACTGTGTTAATATGTGTTCATGAATGTTTGTGTGGTTTATAAGGGAATGCACATCCGTAGGAGTAGTTTTGTGCTTCTCAACTAAATGTAAGTAAAATATTTGCTTCTTATAATATGGAAAATATATTATTAAAGCAAAGCACTTTTAAATGCCCTGAAAGAACCGTACTGACCATTAATACATCTCCTTTGTCAGCAACGAAGCAGTTACATTGGTTGAGAGGGATGTATTGTTCTTGCTGCCTCAGATAATCACCGACACAAACACATTGCTCTGTTTCTGTGCGAGAGGTAGCCGAGATGCAAGTGTCAGGGTCGTCACAAGTCCTCTCACAGGTCTCATTGCTAAATATCTCATTAGCTGGACACCATTCAGGGATTGCTTCAAGATAACAGGAAAGAAAAAATGTAAATAATAGTAACCTGATACAGACACGAATAATATGACAAGTGGCAAAGGACAGTATTGTCATTCCTTCAATACGAGGTTATAAGAAACACACATTCAGAAGCAGTTCATATGAATCTATAACATTTTAAATCAGGTAGTGACCGATCCTTAGTCACATTAATGTTAACATGTATTCATATAACGAGATAAAACACCATCATTTGTTGTGCGATTAGTCTGAAACCAGGTAGTCATGGCTTAATTCTGTTTCAGAGTTTCCTTCGGTGTTAGTATACTGCTTTCTGACAACAACGATAATTAATAACAACTTCAAATTTCCTTCGCGTTGGTTGTTTTGATCAAACTATGAGACGGACCTGTTTTACGTGTTAACGTTCTGTTGCACAGACATTATATACCGTTCCTTATTCAGAGCCAAAGTTAGTGTTGAGTACGAAGCAGTCTTGTAGTGAGTGCGTAATCACACTTTAGCTAATGGAGTCATTTTGGAAATCTAGTATAGAAACTAATGCAATATTAAGTATTTGAACTCAGCTTAACAGCTTGTGTTTACACTCGTATTCTTACCATATTGTAACCGCCACTATATGTATTGTAGCGCCGTTTTACTCGCTGGTATACTATATGTATATTCGTTCTATATGTGTTGTAGCAGTTTCAAGTTTCAATTCAAGCTTAGAAACATATTTGACAAGTCTTCCAAAAGTTCAATTCGTTCTCAGAAGAAACCTTTCAGTTTATGCACGTTTACGTTTAACACTTTATAAACGTTCACGATTTTTTTTTTTTTTTGGGGGGGGGGCTTTATATTTAATAAGAATGTAAACGACACTTACCATCTGATCTTTCGAATGTGCCTAAACTAGATATATAATAATCCCCCCATTCATCTGAGATACGAAACTCGTCGTATGTTACATAATAAGTTTCTCCAGCAACGTTCTCAAAGTCCATTCGCAGTTGGTACCGCTTTTGATTTGTTAAGAAGGCAACTTTCTCATTTCCGATCCAAAACTCACTCCCTAGAAACCCAAAGCCATTTCTGAAGTCTTTCCAGCTTCTATTAAACTTTACGGAATCCGATCTTCGTCGCTGTAATACCTATGACGAATATTAAATAGGTTGCGTTAACAAGGACGTTATTAAATATTTATGATAATTTTCCTTGTGCAATTCAACTTGTTGCTAACAATTATAACACAGAAATAAGAACCTTATATTTCTAACTTCAGTTTGTAGTTTGAGCCTGAATTTTATACTTTTCTTGGAGGTAGAACTACACTGTATTTTAATTTCAAAATATTGAAATGATTTATTCAAATTTTCCTTTTGATAAAAACATCAAGGTTCTATTTGAAATAACGGTTTTGGTTTACATCGCTATATATTGCTGTATGCAAAAATTAGGCAAATTTGTACAAAACCAGTTAAAGTTGAAAAAGAGATATCAAGTAATCAGCCATACCGTCCATCCACCAGTATCAAGATCATTATCACAGTAAGCCTCAAACGGTTCCGGATAGCCATCTGGTTTAATAAGATACACCCCAGATGTATTGTGGGTAGAGGAACATGCATTCGATACTTCTTTGCAATCTCTCGGATACGCAGGTTGTTGAAAAACAAAGTATGAAGAACCTGGATGGAAAGTTAAAAAAAAGTGAAACTTTGATTGCGATTGAAAAATCAGTTCAGTTAACGAAAATATCTCCATAGATTCTGAGCAATTGTAAGAGAAGTGGTTTTGTTACTATGAGAGTTAAGGTAATGAGTCAGTATAAATGCCAATTATTACCCAAGTACCAAATATATGAAGTAATCGCGACTAAAATTAAATAACGTAGGCCTACTACTTTTTTAATTCTGAGATGTAAGCATTAACGTTTTCATTAAGTTAATGATGTTCAGCTACCAATGGAAATTGAATTTATTTTTCATCAAAGTTCTGTACTTACCCAGCAAACACAAAAACGTTTTTAAAACGTTATTAAAACGTTTCGTCTTTTGTTTTGTTAACGTTATTTGTGGTGTAATCAATATGTCACGAAACATTTTCAGGCTATTATTTCAAAACATTTTTTCGTTAAAACATTAATATAACATTAATATAACTTTAATATCTCATAAAAACGTTATGCCGATGTTTTCATAACACCACATTTAACGTTACAAAAACATATTTTAGAGGTTTAAAAATGTTATGATAACATTTTGTGTTTGCTGGGTATCAATCTTATCCAAGTCAGATCAAAAGACTCACGAAAACAGGCAAATCCCATTTAACGTACCTGAGAATATATCGAGGTAGCACGAAGGAAATGAAAAGATTGAAAATTACGACTCAGAGGAAATCAGCCTCAATATAGATGTTCGGAAATGGTGACACGATTGAAAAATAAAACTTTTAGAGTGACCATTAAAATACCAATATATCCAGCCATTTAAGTTGTTCAACTGAGGTGTTAACGTGTATATTGCATAAGGGATACACATAAAGAGGTTACTTCTTATGATAAGGTGAATCATATAACATAAATACTACACCTACCTGAAGATCTTCCCTCGGCACTGACGATAACCTGTGTAAAAATAATATATTTACTGGATACATTACAAGATATACAGAGTGATACAGTCAACACTACGCAGTCTGTTACAGAACAGGATCAGATAAATCTAATATTAATATCTAATGAAACCAGTTCGTGGAAAAGAAAACAAATGTAGAACTGGTCAGAAAAAACGTTAATTGAAACAAATAAGTAAAGTTGATTTAAACTTTGGTTAATTCTCCGGATCACCACTTTTATGAAATTGTTCACCCTGTTGCATTTTTTTCAATATCTTATCTCAGTCAATGAACACTAAGAGAGTTGAACTTCATATTACAACTTTCTTCCAGGAAGAATAATATTATTGACAATTTTTTCCGGTTATATAGCTACTCTGGTACATGATATGTACGCTAACGTGAAATAACAAAGGCAACAGCCGGCAGCTTCATTAAATAGCTTCGTTACTTAACGGAAACAGATCTTCTTTGTTCAAGTTCAAGAACATTTCAGACATGAGACGTAACGCAGTTGTGTTAACAGTCCACAATAATACGTAGGGATCATTGATATCGTCCTAGCTATTCTTGCTGGACTACGATTACCGTGTCTTGATACTTACAGAGCAATATGAAACTCTTATTGAAATGTGACTTTTTTACTTGTAAGGTAAGTTCTTAGCCATAGACTTTTATATCTTACTAACTAAAAATCTGTAGCCTAATTATTCAATGACTGGGTTGTAAGTATCAATATGTAATATTAAGCTATAAGGCGTGAAATAGTAAAACACAGCCAACAATCATTTAAAGATAATCTTTGTATTACTTGATTTGTCAATTTGTAACGAATTTCACAGAATTGGAAACACAGTTAAAAAACAGTTAATGCAATATAACAGTACGTTATGAAATACAGAATTTTAGACAACCTTGTTAAACGCTAATTCTACATATCTACGTGATATAGAAAGAAGAATAGAAATTTAACAATAAACATGATGACAATTGCAAGAGATGTAGAATTTCACCAAAAAAA
>KN889405.1:12112-28521 GCA_000934455.1 Apostichopus parvimensis | reverse complement strand
GTATAGTCTAGATTAAGATTACCCATACACGAGTTCCATGGTTTATAAATTAATAGTACAAAATTATAATTTTTCTCAATAAATTTCACATTATCAATACATATAATCTAACATAGCTTAATTGCTATAGCCTAGCCTGGGTAATTTTTACACTGGGTGAGTCTAGGTCACTACAATAAACACGTTACATGCAAAAGCAATATTTTCTCCTTTCACTGTAGCCAACTAGTGGTCTCAAATATCCAATGTTTAGCCTAGGCCTAGTCTTTTTAAAAGCGAAGGCAAGCTACGGGGTCTAAAGTGTGCTGACCCAAGCGTCAACATTGATGTGTATAAATGTGTGGCCTTTGATAGGTGTGCCCTCCGAAGTTAACGTACACCACAATTACTCGCATTCGGTAGAAGTAGTAGCGCCCGTGATTTAGCGAAGGTGTAGGTTTTGCTAAGTGTGAGTATGGCACACAGTAGGCATACACTTTCTTAGGTCGAGTCCTGAAGGCACTTGATAGCTAGGCTATACGATATCTCATCAGCCAGTACTGTATATAAATACCACCTCAGGAAAAGGATCTGGCCTAACGTAGCGTAACAACGTAAATGCTAACGTTAGGTTATACTTGTAATCTCGCGCGTACTGACTGTATCACAGAAATGTCAAAACAGACATGATCCCGGAATTTCACCTTTATCGTTAAAAAACACTCATTTAAGGTAACTCATACCCCATTGATCTAACATGAATTTGACTTCGTCATCTGCCATAATTAGATGGTTGTATTTGACAGTTTCGTCGGCTTGTGATTTATGAGGTCCAAGTCCATTTGGGGTCACTAGAGGTCAAATTGTGAAAACCTTGTAAACAAGATAACTCAAGAAGGGAAGGTTGGACGAATCTCATATTTAGTATGTAGTTGTGACACGTTCAGTAAAAGATTTTATTGAGGTCAAAGATCATTTGGAGTCACCAGAAACCTTGTTTTGTAAGCTACCGTATCTCCCATCGCCAGCCTATCAGATAACATGTTCGTTACGCCTCATACGAATAGAAGGCTGCACGTAAACAACTTTTAAAATGTTAAAGGCTATCCATATACGCTGTGAATGTCGGAACTCAAGTAAAACGAATGTCTAGACAAAGTACCAGCATAAAAATACTGCACTTTTAATCTAATTTCATTTAGGCCCTTCAACAATGTGTAGAGATACGCTTTGAATGTCGGAAATCAAGAAAAACGAGTGTCTAGACAAAATACCAGCATAAAAAACTGCTCTTAAAACTAATGTATGTGAAAATTAAATGATGTCTGGATATGTTGTGAATGTCGGCAATCAAGTAAAACGAGTGACAGTAATATTACTGGAGACAAAAGTTTTCGTGCCGATCGAACACCAATTGCGTTGATTATATGACCTATACTTTTCCTAGTGCAGTTGTAAAGATGCGATCGTATAACTGCCTGTACTTGTGAATGCTCTACACAATATGCCACCCAGTGCCCTAGCTTCGCTGTTTTACAGGGGCGGCCGTCCGACCTTCATTTTGCCTGCCCTGCCACTCGTTCCTCCTCGCCAAATCCGTTTATAGTACCTCCATGCTTTGACCTTACAGCGATTTCAACAGCAACCCCAACTCTTCAAATATCCCGCCGTACATGCAGTGTGCATATCTCGCTAAATTCCACGCAATTGTTTTAGGCCTGTTCGAACTTCGGAGTTTCAACTGCACATCCGCAAATCCTGCAAATTTGTGAAGAAAATGTCATATCTCCGTACCTACAACACATAGCCATAGTCAAAACTCGTGTGTATCTTGGATGATTCGTTCTTGCATAACATGTTAGCGGTCTTTTTGGTCTAAGTTCGTAACAATGCTGAGCGAGGTTTGTGTATATTCCATTTATCCCACAATCCCTTTCGCAAATCGAAACTCCGAACTGGATTGGTGTTACGAATGAACTTGCTTGGCGGGTTTAGTAAACTATTCCAGTGAGTGTATTGCCTACGTACTTCAATATTGTGCCTTTAGTGTTGCTCACGAAGCGCAGACTATATCCAACCATAGAGCAACTGATTCAACATTTACCCTGGATGTTTCGCAGTATTTGGTAACGACCAGCTCCACGAAAACTATAATACTTAAAAAATAACATTTTTACGCAATGTCGATTAAGTATCTCAAACTTCAATGGCTACTGTTGACGCTGTATGAAAACTGTAGTTTATGCACACGAATGTTGCACCAGAATCATGACTTGAAGCACGTGGTCTAAGGGACCGCGATGGTAAAATAGCAGCAACATGGTAAATAGCAGCAACAACTTTAGTTTCGACAGCAACAAACCTAGTTTAAACAACAAAATAATGTTTCCCGCTTCGCGTTCCATAGGAAGCCGCCAGATCGAACGTCTTGAGTCGCGACCAACAAACCAATCAGAGGCGAGGATTGCAACATGCTAATAATCTATTTTAGTTAATTCAATGCAAGATCAGGTTTACCGAAAGAACTGAAAAGGGTCTTCCTCCATTTCTATGGGTTTACCGCACTGGATTAACCAGGCGTAACCGGGTTACGTTAACTTACGTAGACAATATCTAGGATAATGTTAGCAAATTGTTAACCATGAAATTTTCACCAATTTCTTTTTAGAGTGTATCAGTATATTTAACGTTCAATATTATGAAACGGTCATCTGTATCAAGAATAACATCGATCACAGACATGTTAATAACAGGTTAATTAGAATTGCAACAACTTTACTACAGTTTGAACCATGAGATAAAAATGTTTTCCCTCGCCATTCGTTATCCCAAATAGAATTGTCCGAAGGTATGGAATTTGTCTCCTGTTAACAAATGATATCGTACTTATGAATACGAAAGAAAGAAAATAGTTTACGTCGTTTCTTGCAATCACGATTACCTCTCACATTAAAGGTGGCAAACGGCCCATAACGGAATGAGAAATCCTGGTATTCTAGTTGTTGAAAATAATTCCTTGAAGTTAAGGGACAGATGCAGCCTTACAAAATGCAAACTTGATAAAGCGATATGTTTACTCTCTCTCTCTAACAGGTGAGGTCATGTATTCATCAGTACATTGATCCCAGATGAAAGAAAAATGAAAGCAGTAACAGTAACTATAAGTAACTTACGAGACGAGCTACAGGGCTTTATACAATTATGTAGTGTAACTGTAACTACACAGTAGCGTATGCATTGTTAGTCAACATAGGACCTAAGAGAGAATAGGACGAGCACCGATATACTAGGGTGCAAGATATGCAAAGAAGCGGGGTTACTACGAGATAGATATACCTTCAATTTTGACGTTTGAAATAACCAAGGCATTTAAGATTTCAGTGCATGTTATGAATATATAGGGGTTTAATGGACACCCTTGCCTTACAACGCGAGAAACCTTGAAAGTATTCGTCCAATAACCATTGCTTGAAACGCAGGACGAAATGTTCGGATCTACTTTATTAAAATTGGTCCAAAGTGTTTTAAGAATAAAATCCCAATCAAGGCAGTCAAAACCTTTCTCGTGATCTAAAAACAGGAGGACACCTAAGGTAGTGTGGAATATACATATAAATGTAAATATAAATACTAATAAAGATACGGATACACACACATACGCCCACACGCACATACACATACACATAGAAATAGAAGAACAAGTACAAATGGAAATATAATCATACATAAAATAAAAAACATCAGCATCAGCAACAGCTATAGAAATAGAAATAGAAAATAACAAAAATTAAACAGTTTCAAATTCTGGGCTACATATATGCAGTGCAAAGTAACTTGGAAAGTAAACAAAATTAACGACTTAATGGTTATCTGGATTGATTTGAACATTACGGTGTAATGAGATGCGGTAATACATTTACACTTACATAATAGACGAATAGAACAAGATATTATCGCATATCATTTGAACTATTGATCATTTTCCTATCACAATTCTTGCCGACCTTTTCAAAAAGTATTGTTGTAGGATGCTTAAAGCATAACTTTGTACTCAATTATCAGCTTTTGTATCCTTATCTGGTTTGTGGCACTTATGGTGCTAGCTTATCAGTTACTTATCAAACCACTGCGAAACGTCAGTAATTAAGTTCACATGATCGTTTGAACCATGACCTGAAATCTACACCTTACCCTACGATCATATATGATATCATAGTTGACTGAATCTCCGTTACTGACAATAAAGGGTTAAGTGTTTAGCTTAACATAAATTACTTAAAACGTAAAAAGAGGTCCGAATGTGGTAACGAAATGTGGTGATATTTAGTACATTTCCTTTGAAAACTATACCATTTGGAAATTGTTTATAAAATTACTTAATACAAATTCAATCAAACGTGATGTTAATGTAATTTACAGTGCGACGAAATTAGACTGTTTGAAATTTACGGTCCCAGTTCTTAGTAAAACGTTCATTCACTGTAAATTACAACGCCATCAGTTAAACTCACTATGCAGTTCAGTGGTTACAGTGCCTGCCGCACAAATGTTATATTAACTTCACCACATAGTGTTTTCAGACCATTCATTATATCAAGAGATAAGGTACTTGGTTGTGTATGTTTGGTGAGGCTACATTAAAAAGGGGAACCTAAATCTATAATATTTTTAAATTCGTGTCATCATTCTCTACGCATCGTGTTGTTTAATTAATTTTTCCTCCATATTGACAAGCAGAATATGGCTTAAAACCTTTTTTAATGTTTTTTGACGTATGACGTCATAAAACAGAAACGAGTTTACATGGTCAGACACCTGCCCACCAAGAACGAATTTACGATCTAGGAGTTCGTGACACACGTTTTGTCAACTCACTCACCCGCGTACACGTGCGCGCACGCGCACGCACGCATCCTCACATTTCTGATACGGGTTGAAGTACAATATCTCATCTGCCTTTACATTACATATACAGAGATCAGATGAAAGGATACACCAATGGATGAACCACGACTTGATGAATAAATTAACATATCTCATTGCCAGCAAACCGTTTAAATGGGTTTTTTTGACACAAACTTGCGCTAAAAATATATAATTTAACATTTAAAAACGCGACCTTTGATAACACTTTTACATGTTATTATATCTGGAAAGATCCTATGTTAATTCAATGTTCCCTTGAGGGAAAAACAGATTTTCACTAAATTGACCCTTTCACTTCTAACCTTTGACCTTTGGTTCCGAGAGGTCTGCGAGGGTTCACCCTGGGGTACATGCTCACCATGTTTGAAGAAATCGGCCCAGCCGTTTAGGAGGAGTTTTTGAGACATTGGACACACATGGACTTCCGGTCGTCCTGGGGTATCCCACAATGGGTGACCCCCGAGAGTAGCTACTCAAAAAAATTAACCAATACCATGGCAACTGTATGACATAGTTGTATATGACCCAACTGGCAAAGAAACCACAATATTTCATCCTCCCTTTGGAAGCGAAGAGATAAGAAGGTGATTTAATTGTCCCAGGACCTGACCTGGATTTTGACGGACCTGCTCATGTATCCATCACGTCATAGCATCGAATTATACTGTCTCGCGGTTTTTTTCAACTCCTGAGGCACTACTTTAAGTCAAATATGACATATTGCTTGGGTATTACACTATGTGACATAATATAACATATAACATATTGCAGTAGGGGAGATATATTATATATTATATATAAACAATATAGAATGAAGGGTGAAAGAAACTAAACCAAAAGATCTAAATCACAACTTCTGTATTTATTACGAATGTTTGAGAACCATTTCGGAAATGTCACATTGTATTACTATGATAAACGAAAGAAAAGGTCGCACATGCCATCTATGGGTTCCTTCTGTAAATAAATACTCAGTCGTGGAGGCAACCAATTGTACTATTAACTTTGAACTAACTCCGTAATAGATATGTTATCATAACAGAGCGAGGAGTTGACGAGGAAGGACGTATCGAAACTCACATATAGACAAACATATATATTGAATAAAATATAAGGTACGTAAAACTGTTTCACGTATTCGGGAATTGTTTTTATGTTAAGTAAAGAAGAAAAATAATGATTACATTTCTTCTATCCTTAATTTAGAAATTGTAGGGGAGAGAGTGTGGGATTTTTAAAACGTCTTGATGGGGTAAAGTTTCTGGTGCCAAAATATTAATATACCAAGGTAAATCGTACGGCGGGAACGGATTTATGTGTATTTTGTTATAATGTAGATAAAATCATTTATGTTTGAAAAATCTTTACAACATTTATTTTAGGAAAAATGTATGTAAGAAAAGTACAATGTTCATAAATAATTTGATAGGTAACTATTTAACAAGAATAGCATAGGAATATATAAGAACATTTTCATTGGAAGATATACGATTAATATATGGACTTTAGATTCTAATTAATATACTGCCACATGTAAATTTACACCGGAATGAGTACATACATTTCAATGGAATAGAAAGTATCACTGTAAGATAACATAACTGAGTCATTTACAATAAAGATCCCTTATAAGAAACCCTCCATCAACTATTACTACATCTTATTTGTAATGATGCATCGATAACATTGGATATTTTCATCATATGTTCTTAATATTTTAAAACAATTGTTTAAGCTCATTGATATTGTTATTAGTATGACTCTTTTCGTCAGATTTGGCATTTTATTGAAGACTGTTTAAGTGAGCTGAATTTCCGAAGCCAAAGATGTCAGTGCAAAGGTACGTTTCATCTCTATCGAAGCTTTAAGCTACTTAAGTTTAAAGTAAAAGGTAAATTGGAGTCTACGATCGTAGTGCATTCCGTAACACATTTTGACCTGTAATAATTGTACAGTAATGGCAATAATTAAAGTTATATTTCTGCACACAATCAGAATGGAATATATTAATTTACACGATATCGCTAGCTCGTATCTCAACTAGTTCGCAAGATGCATGCTTTGTTAATGGTTCAGTCGTCAGTTTTCCTTAGGTCCCGTTCAAGGTGAAGGATATATTTCAGATTCGCTCGATTACAATTTATATTCCGCAGCGGAATTACCGTCACTGTCCAGTTAGTATGGCTAGTGCTTACCGTACTTTATCACAGCATCGTTTCCCTGATTTGCTTCTGCGTTCCAAATGTCCTGAGACCAAAGAAAGATGTGAGCGGTGAGATTGTCCTCATCACTGGTGGAGGGAATGGCTTTGGAAGGTTGTTTGCTCTGGAGTTCACCAAACGTGGCGCGACGGTTGTACTATGGGATATCAACGAAAAAGGAGCCCAGGATGTGGTTGAAGAGTGTATTGCGTTAGGAGGCAAAGCCTATGCTTACAGGGTTGACGTATCTAAACATGACAATGTCTACAAAGCTGCGGCCGAAGTTCGACGTAGTGTTGGTGACGTTACTATTCTCGTGAATAACGCAGGTATAGTACAAGGCAAGAAACTTCTTGAAGCGCCAGATCACCTGCTACATCTTACTATTGATGTTAACTTGAAAGCAGCGTTTTGGGTACGTTGAAGTTCTCTATTAACGCCATACTTAACTCTTAGGCTGATTAAACGTATCAAGAGCTTGTGAAGTGAACCACATTGATCTAAAGCCCATTTCTAGGTATAAAAATATGAGTTTGTTTCGTTTCATCCTTTCTTAAAGTGGAATGTGGAACTGTTCAAGGGCAAGTTAATCCAACAGGTATCATCTTGCGTGTCAGTATTATGTATAACGTTATTATATCGAATATTAAGTTGTTGTGTGTACAAAGGGGAATAATACGGACTGTGATACCCATACCTGGTCCGTGTCCGTTGAAAAGAATCAATTCATTAAATCACAATCGATGGCAAAACATTCTTATCTGTCTCTTTTGGGTATAAAGTCTTCATCAATGGTAACGTAATGTTTTAGGGATCGTTTCGGTGGTAGACAGGAATTAGTATGAAAGGGTATTAATGATGTGGGGTACGATTTGGTTTAGGTGAATGTTTCCGGACCTTGTTGTGAAACAAAGTTTCATCATGCCAGAACATTTTCTCTAACCTAGTTTCTTTAAATTTATAACAGCTCTACAAAGCGTTTGCCCCGAGCATGCTTGAAAAGAATCATGGCCATATTGTTACGATGGCTAGTGCAGCTGGCTTCGTTGGAGTGCCACACCTAGCAGACTACTGTGCCAGCAAGTATGCAGTTTGCGGTTTGGAAGAGGCAATGTTCTATGAAATGGAATTGTATAATAACACCGGGGTGAAGTCAACTATTATTCACCCGTTCTTCATGAACACTGGGATGTTTAATGGCGTTTCAATTGGGTAAGTTCACTACTCTAGCTGCTTGGTACTTTCCAATATATATTGCTTCTTTACACTTATATTACGAAACACATTCCAGTGTAGGAGTCGCTCAATTGTCAAATAATCCCAATACTCAGCCCCAAAGATCCCTTATAGAATCACCTGGTTTCAAGAGCAACTAAGGAATGGGTCCCAAAGAAAAGCACCAATATATCATATCAGATATCCAGATAGCACAACCATTGCCAAGAAAATTGGCTTTATTGCTAGAGTTATAGAGTGTGTAAAGTGTTCAGTCTTGGGCTTCAAAAGACCTTTGACCTCAACAGAAAACAATATAATTCTTCTACTAAATAAGTTGCATCCATTTACTGCGTATGGAGTCCATCAAACTTCTAGTTTGTGAGTTAACATGTTTACAAAGTTTTTGAACTTTGACCACGGTTGACCATAAATGACGTTCGACCGCCTCAAAAAGAAACGAATTAAAAAAACGTGTGACAAAGGCAGTGCTATGGTGTGAGCAAAATAACAGTTTACAAAACAGCAAACAACTTCGTATCTATGTCATAAGTGTGGTTAAGTACGGAATAGCTTGAATGCAGTATAGATAGTTGTAATGAGATAAGCTTTTATATCGACCTTTAGAAGTGATAACGTAATGATTGTGGGCAAACTTTATTGACAAATAATTCTGCCTGATACTATATCGTGAATGATCGTAAAAGCAATTCCGAAGGCTTCTAGCTTGTTTTGAAGAAAACTAATTAGCAAATTAAATTACCCCTATGAAATAATTAATAATCAGCGGTTATTTTTACGACGCTTAAGCGATCAAACATGTGGGAGAAACCCGCAAGGGCTTATGGATTATAACTTACACGTCGCAACAGTTTTAACTCAAATTCGGAATATTTTCAATTTAGAAAGTCATTTCAGATGGGAAAACCGTATATTTCTCTTGAATGAAAAACCCACCTTACTATGACCCGGTCGGGTATCGAACCCGAAACCTCCCGATTGCTAAGCCTCGTTGCTTCAAATGCCACCGCCTTTATCCACTCGGCCACAGCACCGGTATACATATCAATATAACGCAAATGATACAAATTTGACATGAATATTTATAACTATTTACCAAATAGCTAGATAAGATGTAAATGTGCTTTACTGAACAATGTAAATTTTAATACCCGTTTGCACTTGTTTATTGTGGTAATGAGATGAACTGATACATTGCTATTCGGATATGGTGCACACTTGGAACTTTGGAAACTGATAAGTCAATCTGCGTTCTACCATACTACATGCACCACATATGGAGTTCTTTCAACTCTAGTTTTTGAGTTAACATGTTTACAAAGTTTTCAAACTTTTACAACGGTTGACCACAAATGAAAGTCGACCTCTACACCTTTACAAAAACAAACAGATAAACTTAAAATGTGATTTACTGAACTATGAAATATTTTACACCCGTTTGCACTTTTGTTTTTAGTAAATAAGATATACTGATACTTTGCTATTCGGACATGATGCAAACTTGGAACTTTTGAAACTGATAAGTGAATACATCAGATTATGCCACGGAGGCGATCTATTTGAATGATCCGAAAGCTTAATGTGCTGAATATGATTTCGGGTCCTAGTTTAACAGGACTATTTAGACAAAGTGTACAATTCTTTAGATCAATATCAGAATCTTATGGAAAGTAAAAACTTTCTCTTAAGCATCCTTATTTACTGTTTCTTTCTTCTCTTGATGACAACGCCAATATTTAACAGAGGTTTGAGCCGTATTCCACAGAACAGTGAAAAGTAATAGGGTTATTAGAATTTTGCATTACATGACAAAGAACATTTTCCCAAAAGGAATACATCAAATGGGTCTAGTTAGTAGTATTCCATTTATTAGTATTCAAATTGAAGACAAAAAATACCTTACAAATAAGTTACACATAAAACAATAACATTAAACAAAGTATAATACACCAGACATAACAGCTACTCAGTAATAAAGAAGTATTCTAAACGAATCGAATGTCAGCGTCATGGAAATATTTCGATAATTTCATTTATATCAAATTCATTTCTAATGGGCTTTATCAATGATGGCATTACACTAACATTGTCGCAACTACAAAGATAGTTGTAGGAAACTGAAAAGCAAATTGTTATCAAACTACACGACTGTCGAGCAAACGTAACAAAAGAAGATATGTGACGTATGGTAAGTCTTCGATACTGAACTTTTAGAGGCACAATAGGCAGCCGCTTTCCATGTTAGGATAATCAGATTCCAGACATTTCTCTAAACGGTTTGTGCAAAGAGGGAGTCGAGCAGTGATCAATGTCCCTTTGTGTGCCAAAAGTTACGTAAATAGTTCTTGAAATGGAATAAAGGTGAGTGTTTACCAATTGCTGGAGGTAACTTCAGCTTGGATAAAATGTTGGTGTTTATAAACAAGGGTAACTTCTTACGTCATTATAAGACGGAGACACTCTATCAACTTCTAACTTTCCCTTACTTGAGCAGAAATGTCAAAGTGTGAAGGTGAAGGAGGCGATACTTCGAACGGTATCATCAATTACACTTGTGATAACATATCGCGCACTGGTAATGATATACATGGACGGTGCTAAGCAAAATAGCTTACAAGCAGACGCAAAGGGAAAGGTGGGCGAAGGGACCGACCGACCGCCCCCCCCCCCCCCCCCCTTGCTTGAGCAATTTTTTTTGTATGTTTTTATGATATCGCTAGTAATTTCAAATAAAAAATGCTTAGATGCAACTTACAGGGCCTGGGAAGTGCCATTTCCAGCGATCTGGGAGGCATTTTCGGCCAAAAGTTTAGTGTACGCTTCGCGCCAATGGTGGCGCTACGTTTACATAGTTTCCAGTGCCGAATCTCTAAATATAGTTTGCCTACAAGTTCGCCCCTCCCTTGGCAAATTCCTCGCTACGCGCCTGCTTGCAAGCATCACTTAGAGAGAATAACTGCATTCATAGCGAAAGAACTGCTTTCACAGCAAAGACAGATAGATAAACCATGGAGTTCCATAACAACTCCCTGGATAAACTAAATCATATTCTTTTGCGAATGATTTGTTATGATGGGAGGTAAATATATTTGTCAACCTGTTCATGAGTTCAATATTCTTGTATAAGCACGAAGAGCAAAACTTTCGTTAATCAAGATTTTTGAGTAGCAGTTCGATATTAACATTTATGTTAAAGGTACTACCTACAGAAAACAAATAAATTATTGCTGTTGGTATACAGATTATTGCTCTGTTTTTACATTACAGAGTTCCTTCTGTATTGCCTATGCTGGAACCAGATCAAGTCATGAAGCTCTCCATGGATTCGATTCTTACCAATCAGCGTTATGTTTACGCCCCTGGCTGGTTTTTCAGGAGCGTACAGATCATGAAAACGTGAGATTTGTCAATTATTTTATCCTGATGTAATGTATTGTGCCTTTAAAGTCATCAAAGTTTCGAATATATTTAAAAGGAAAGAACATAATGATGAAAATTAGCAGAATATACTCATGAACTCCTAATTATAAATTCAACCACGACAATGTTAACATTCTTTATTGTTCTTCTTCTTCTTTTTTGGCAATTATGTAGTAGATATCACACCAAAATTACTTGTTTTGGCCCATCCCCCCCCCCTATTCGGAGAGTACAAGCATATGGAATAATCTAGAAGACTTTCCGTGTTTACGTACCTCCCGAAACATTAATCGGACACATGCGCATTCAGATGTTATCCGTGCATATCTGTACAAGTAGGACAGTTGCTGTGGTACCGTATTTTGAACGCAGCTACTATGACTTGCACCAAAGCGCAATGTCTGTCCATTTCCTTTCTCTCTCAAAAGGAAATGGACGTTGTGGTCAAGTGAGGGCGTTGTGGTCAAGTGGTTAAGGCAGTGGACTTGTGATCTAAGGATTACAGGTTCGAGCACTGGCCAGATCATTACGTTGTGTCCTTGGACAAGGCGCTTTATCTCCATTGCCTCTCTTCACCCAGGTGTATAAATGGGGACCTGCGAGGTAACTTGTAAATATAGTTGTGTGCGCCGGTTTGTGGCTGCACCCTATGGGAAGTCCCCCGGGGACACGTGGTTGTGGTGCACTGTGGTGCCCCAGGAGAGATTGATTGAGTTGTGCACACTTTGGTGTGTAGGTGTGACAAGTTACCAATGACCAGGGTTAAGTTGTAAAGTCGTGTGAGAAGGCCTTGTCCCTGAACAAGACTGTAAACTTAAAAATTAAAAATTAAATTAAAAAACACTTCAGTAGCAGACCGAGCCATGCAAGGGAAACACTTAGCAAACACCCTCCACCTTACCAAACACCCTCGACCTTAGTTTTTCACTCTTATCCAGTCCGTGAGCGTAACTTGTAGTGGTTTGTGTTTAGTTCGGTCATTAGTCCGGTTGGAGTGGTTCAGGTAGGTGTATTGGGTAGTTGTCTGTTGCTGATAGTTTAGTACTGTACGGGTATAGGTTTGGTGTTTTGCGCCTTTCAGGCCGTGACGTTTTGGATTCCGCTAGGCGGATCACGGTAAAAACCACTACATGTGTGCTTTATGTGTGCTCATTGTGCAGAAACATCGTTTGTACGATATAACATACAACTGGCAGGGCATTTGCTTGCGTGTGCTTGCGACTTTTATTTTAGTGAGGTACGCAATCATATTGTCTGAATCAGTGTCATGTTTATTTTGGTTCCAAATGTATTGGTAACATGAACATATTCATGATTGTTTGATTATTAAGTAGCAATACACATAAGAAACAAATAAATGTATGGAGTAAGGCATCGCTTAATTTGAGTTGAAAATGAAAGTTATAAGTAACAAATTATATAAACTGTTTAGACTGGCTGATGTTAACTCAGCTTCTATAGGTGAATAGTTTTCTCACTTTATTTTCAAGTTTTAGGGGATGTCACAATACCTAGCATACATTAACCCGTCATGATAACATGGAACAGTACATTCAACAACAATGCTAACCACTGGATCCCAATAATTCTGCTATCATTATAAATACAGGCTTTCAAAATATCGCATACTAACACATTTATCTCGCCTTCATGTCCCAAACTTGTCATCGTCTTCGTCGTCATCACTTTCGTCATCATTTTTATTTGCCTTCTCCAAACTAATAATTAATATAAGAGGTAGAATATGCATTTATCCTAATCACATCTGTTCTCTCTTTCTCTCGCAACAGAATGATTCCGGCCGAAGCATTGACCGCTGCTAACATTTTCTTTGGATATGATAAACAGATGACGACATTTACAGGAAGAGAAAAAGAGGCTTAAAGATGTGCTACGGACAAGGTGTTATTTGCTTGCATCCTTTTCAGCCTAAGTTGAAAGTTATGCAACTTGTTGTAACCATTCAATTTAAAACATTTTGATAAAGATATGAATGAAAACGTGTTTCCTTTACCACTTCTCCTGCTATGCTTTAAGTTGTTTTTCTCAAGTTATTCGTAGAGAATAATTTTAAACTACACATGGTATATCGCCGAAAAATCAACCGAGAAAGAGGATCCGAGGTGGACGGATGTCATCAGTCAATGGCATGTAGGAGTTTTGAGCAGACAGATAATGGGAATGTCTACATGTATAACGTCCTTAACTTTGCGTTCTCTTTGTTACAATGTGATGACACTCAAAGACTCTTAAGTGAAAAGAAAGTACTTAAACTGTTTCTTTGGCGCTCTGAATGAACTATAAAAGATAGAATTAGGCTTGAACTACAGGAATTTGAAAAGGGCATCAAATATAGTATATTTTGTAATGTTTGTGATACATCTTTGGAAGAATGTCATGTGCGCCCCCCCCCCCCCTCCCCCCCCCCACTCGCTCTTCCCTTCCTGGCTGCGGTCCTTCCTGGTATCAAATTTAAAGTTATACATACGATAATCTGTTTTGTGTAGATGTGATATATTATTGTAAGTAATCATTAGTTAATCGCTTTTTGACACGATCTAGGGTACTTTGAATTCTAAATCAAGTTGGTGTTCAATTAAAAATGTAACACTGCAAGTTACTCTTGCAGTTCTAGTTGACGATAAATCATCTGATTCTGTGTAGTTGGCAGTCACTCCTCTGTGCGTACCGCCATGTCTATGAACGTACAACTAAACACGTTATAGTTTGTCACGTGTTAAGACATTGCTTACAAACTAACACATACAGAGAAAGAAGTTAGAATGAATATACCTTCCAGTTAATAAGACTCTGCACTTCTTCTTCTTTTTTGTTGGGGGGGGGGGGGGATTCCTTTGTAATCATTTCTAGAGTAATAAGCTAGTATTTATTCTGGACATCTAGACATATGGGGGAAGGGGAACAATTTCGTTCTCCTGATCTCTTCAGATGGTTTTGACTTGCTTAGTTATCTCTGGTCTCCCATACGGAGGATGAGATATTGCCAGTTGGGCCATAAAAGCTGTGTCAGTTGTCATATGAACAGTTGCCATGGTAATTATTTATTTTCCTGAGTAACTACTCTTGGGGGGAGGGGTCACTCGTGGTGGGGTACCCTACGATGACCGGAGGTCCATTACTGAGGGAGGGTTCAAATCGTGTCCGTGTGTATGTGTGCGGGGCGTGTATTCTGCGGGTGGGTGTGCGTTTGTTTTGTATTCTGAATTCCAGGTACTCGGATGTGATTTCTAAAGAATCACCACGTCCTCATTAGAATTCTATTGTTAAGGGGTAATGTTAAGTTAAGGGTACTTTGGATCTGAATAATGGGAAAACAATGGAGAACTCAGTCTGAAAGTAAAACACAGCTGTGGGGCGCTGGTATTGTGTGTCCAATATTGTGTCAAAACTTCTCCTCCTAAACGACAGCCCCCTAGAACCAAAGATAAACTGAAATTGACATGAAACCTTCACAGGTGTAATGGAAATATCGATTACTATCAAAATATGTGGTTGCCATGGAAGCCGAGGTCAAAAGTCAAACGTATATTTTAGCGCAATTTGTTCACAAACTCTTTCTAATCTTCTAGGCCAATTTTCTTCTAACTTGAAAGCAACTAAAACAAGAAGATCAGGCAGCGGATCTATATTTGAACGTGAGAACAGGCTAATATACACGCTCCCATGAGGGGACGCATTACGCCTACGTGCCTGGACGGATTTGGAAGCGCCTGATATAACAGGCACCTCAGTACTAAGCAGTTACACCTAACCAGACCAGGGAGATTCAAACTCATCAAACTCCAGTGATAAGCACAGATTCGTTACATCATGCAGGGCATCTCAAGCAACAAAATAAAACATTTATGCTGAGCTGAGTTTCGGAACGCTGAGAAATAGTTCAAACGTCAGTACATTGGTAACTGTACGAAATATTCTTATACTGCTTTTTATTTAATTTTTGTAATGAGGGCAGGGGAGGGGGGAGGGAATTATTTTAACTTGATATGACTCATTCAATCATTAGTTGTCGTCATCACCCTCATCGTAATCGTCATCGTTGTGCTTCCGGTCATCATCTAACGAAATTAGACAAACTCTTATGTTATGTTCAGTTAATATATTTCGCATATACATAGACATGCAAAAACAGTGCAGTAATGGTATACACAGGATACTTGAAAAAGTAGATGTTTATCAAAGCTAGTAACCCTAAAGAAAAAGATAGAAAATAACAGAACAAAGTAAGAAAGAAAACACAATGTACAAAACAAAATTGGCAATAATATTAATCACGGTACTTGGAAGTTAGATAACTCGTTAGTTGATACCTAAATAAAGCACATGATTTCGAATGTCTTATACCAGTTGGGAAACTGTATATTTGGTTTTGCCGAGGTGTAGTGTAAATCTATTTGCGTCAAACCAATATATTAGTTTCCCTAAAGTCGATTTGGCCTTGGACTGAAGACTTGTCAAATTTGTGTCATGGACAAGCACATTGGTGTCGTCAGCACAGAGCCTCAAAGGATTGTTAGGAACTACGTTACTAATATCATTGACATAAATTTTAAAAAAATAACAATGGTCCCAACACTGACCCCTGAGGAACCAGTGGCGGAGCGTCCATACAGTCAGGGGGCGGAT
>KN889404.1:15394-41999 GCA_000934455.1 Apostichopus parvimensis | reverse complement strand
TGGTAGTAAATTTTAAATGTGCTGAAAAGTTTCAATTTTTTTCGGAAGTTTGTGACTCTCCTATATAATTATGCACAGAAAACGTGGAGTGTTCATTCGACACTCAGTGAGGCAACATTCTTTGAGGTTGGGGATCAGATCCCATTCACCGTCGCCGGTTGGAATATTCCACTCCTTATGTTGGGGTGTTTTGTATGTGAATCCAAAACAGTCGTAGTATACTGAACTTTGTAGTCGGGTGGTAAGACATGGTCGTGGAGATAGTAGGGGTGTTTTTTTAATGGAGTATTTTCTCTCTGTTTTAGAGCAGTAGAGCAATAGCAATTTCTTCCCTTTTTTTTTTGGTAAGGTCCAAAATAAACAACCGGCGACGAATGGTACATGATACCAATAATGTAAGAAGGATATATTAGTCTTCCTCCTTTCAAATTAGAAAGTCTGAACTGCTACTTGAAATCCTCCCACTTCGCTGCAACCGTATTAAGTCAAACCAGTTTACCAATCAATATTCGGTATAGCGCCATCGGTCCTGACTTACCGCTATAGTAAATAAAACACCGCATGATTTTGTTTTGTATCGCCGAAATTTCTTTAGTCTTACGATGTTTTACAGTTCATGGTTTTTAAACCTTTAATTGCCATTAATCCTTGTTTTCAACCTATTTCATATCATTTTAAAGTCTAGTCTATAGACAAGTTAAAAAAAAAGAAGAAAAAAAGAAAAGTGACAATTTACTTTTTAATTTACATATTTGAACTGAAACGAAGAAATTTTATATTGGAAATCATTCGACCGTCTTACAGTTCGGTTGAATCCTTTGTTTTGTTATTTGTAAATCTTTATTGTTCTAAAGTTTTGGTTTGGGTTATGACGTAATAACCTTTTGTGTAGCATCAAGTATTGAATAGTTATACTTTCGGTTTAGTCAAATTTCCAAATCTACTTTTAAGTTACCTATAGTGTTAGTGCAAAGAATATAATATCTTCAGATTTCACAATTTTAAGTTAATCTTCTTCAATTTTTGGCCATCTCAGAAAAGAAAAGTTTACTTGGTGCTTTGTCAGGTGTAACCAGCTAATGGTAGGATGTAACATGAGGCAGCTAGTGGTAAATTAAACTTCACTTATCTGTTTGTGTTTACTGATTCCTTAGCTCTGTGAGTATATATATGCATGTATCCAGGGCCAGAGTATCCAATAGGCAGATGCGAATACTACCGGTACTTGCCTGTTTATTAGAGGGTGGGGTGTGGGGAGGGGGTCCCAGAGGGGTATAACGGTCTGGGCCCGAGTCAACAAGGGAGTACGACTGGGAAAGATGGGAAGAAGAATAATATCTTCTCATTTTCATAATATAAAGGAAAAGTGCCCAAGGGTCAAGTGATGCACGTAATTGTCCCCGAACCCGATCTGGCGAGTCGACACCCCTGCCGAGTAGGCCTACAGTGGTCAAATTCATATCTTCCAGTTTCATATCTTCGGTTTGTGCCTGCCAAACGTAGTAAGGAGGAGGGCCACGTATATGGTGCCTTAGGAGGGCGTAAACAGGCACTATAGATGATAAAATACTGTCAATGGTGTATCCGTTCGAAGAAGTCTCAAACTACGTATGATAAATGTGGCTACACACATAATGTTACCTTTCCCAAGCAGCTTGAAGCCGTTTCCGTGCGTTGATTCATATATATTAATATATGACCATATATTGTTGAAGTCAATATGTTATATCTCAACTTGTTTTTCTGAAACTTCAATTATGATGCTGAATATTTCTCCATAAGCCTACTTCAGTAAGTTCAATGCAGTGGCAATGGAATATGGTATTGTTACTCCACGTATTAATGAAAGCCAGCAAAGAAGCATCTTTGAAGCCATGTGGAAGAAATTCTGCACAGTTTGAAGCGACAGTAGGGAAAATCCCTGCAAAAACTTTAAACCTTTACATATATAAAGGGTTCCGCTCTACAGATTTCCCGAAACTGTACTTTTTGGTGCTTTGGTTTATTTTGGCGGCGTAATCGCTTCAATGGGCTAAAAATAGATTTATACTTAGGTCAATGATAGGTCACGACTCCAATCGATCTGCTGGTAAATCCATACACAGCTTGTGTCACTAGGGAAGATCCTTCGTAGAAACTCTTCGTTTATTTGTCATATGTTTAAGAAGATGAACTGAATTTTTGTATTGTTGACGAACTCTCGGCCATTTTGGATTATTTTTATCACCTTTGGATATTACTTAGTGCCAATAATGGGAAATAATCCGGCGTCAAAGCAGGGCCAAGGGCAAGATAGTGGTTAGTCCATAAATACTAACGTAGCACTAGTAGGCTATCGTGCAGTGACAGTGTTTTATTAGCCTAGGTTAAAACAGTTTAAGTATTTCGTTGTCCTATGTGCTGTCCTGTAGTCTGAAATACAATGCTTGGCCTAACCGCCTAAGTAACATAGCCTAGTTTACAGAAGTATGCTTAGCTTTCATAGTGAGTGTCAGTAAAATATTGTACTTGTAAGTAGTAGGCAAATATTATATGTACACTTTAATAGCAGGCCTAGCAATGGTCAAATGGTTGAGGCCTAACTGTTGTTAAGCCTAGTACTTGTAATGTAGTGTAGTAGTATTAAAATATTTTTAGGCCTGACAAGTAACAACTACCATAGTACCAGTTAGTGCAATGACACACTTCAGTATCCCTGTTTCTTTTGAAGTTTAGGCCTTGCCTATTATTGACCACTTAGGCCTAAGGTCATTCTTTAAATTAATATCTAGAGTTAGCCTTCCACAGTGGTTCCAATGTTGTAAAGAAAACAATGAACATTGTTATAAAAAGGATAGGATATAAAAGTATAATTCACTAGGAATAATCCTGTGTTTGGCTAGAAATTTCAATATATTTCATTATTTACACTGTCAGTGTATTTAACTTAAGCCCGGTCAAAATATCTGTTTAGGCTAATACTTCTGAACATAGGCTAAACAGTTGATCCTTTAAATGGTCTAGTAGTATCTACATAGACGTAGTTATTTTCCTTTCCCAAAATCCTGTGTAATTTCCCAGAACTGAGGATTTTGTCTTCCCAGTTACGACAAACAAATCACAGAGGTATTTTTTTTATTCTGAGGGGTTTGTATCGAGAATAAAGAGCAATTATCCAAAATGAGAGATAGAAAATCATTACATCTAATTGTGCGCCTAGTTGTGGCAGAATACTTCACGAATCTGGAGTGCAAAGCAATAACGTGGCCTGCTCACAAAATTTACATCATGTTAACTTATATATTACTTTACAAACGATTGATGGTGGAGGGGATTGATTATTAGAGGGCAGCGTCTGGTTTAATCGCAACATTGATTAAAAAAAAAATTATTTAAGGAATGTGACCATTAGTCAGCACCTTAGTATGGATTACATGCACTTAAAATCTAACAATGTTACTTACTTGTTGATCCACCATCTTAGTTTGATCAAAATTTCAGGACAAGTTATCAGCATTGATCTTGTCTTCGCAAATGCATTTCTTTCTGATACCATTCAAAGACTTTGCTATTAATGAAAGAGATCGATATTTTGCATACATAACTAGAACTTTTCTTTCCAACTATCACGTTGACAACCTGAATCTTTGTTTTTATATTTTCACATCGCAACAGCATATCAGTACTGTAATAATACAGTTGAGTACTATATTATGGTGGTGGTAGTTTTACAGTTGATCAGTATGGGCACTTTATAGTAGGAACCATCCAACAAACTTCACACAAAATTTATATATGGTTCTTGTGGGAATCCACCTGCCAAAAAAAAATTAACAATGAATGAAATAAAAGAAACATTAAATTCCAGCTAGGTATTCAAAGCAGATACACATTAAGTACATCAGCAAAGTGTTTCAGTTTTAGTTTCATTTTATGAAGTACCCTATGTATCACAAGTGCTCAGTTTTCCACTTCGCAAACAATAGTGCGAACTCGGTGGTACAGTAATTAGCAAAAGTTGTATATAATTCAGAGAGGTTTTCTAATCATGCAGTAGATGTTTCAATGAATGAAATATTTGGTAAGAACTTTGTGACTATGGAGTCCTGACATGTCAAATTAATTTGATTAGTCATCGATGCTTTAAGATGCTTAATGTTAATACCGTCCATGTATCTATTTGACAGACGTGTCCTACATGTACTGTAGCTCTGTATCCTACAGATTACAGTTTCCAATTAGCTGAAGGAAGTAACTTAAAGGATGTCCCATTTTCAGACAAAGTGGCACTTGACTGGAGAGGAAAAAAATATTATAAACACTAATTATGCTAAGAAGTCAAATAGTGGTCACTCACTCCAATGGTCATCCATGGGTCACTCAGTTACAAAATCTCTCGCTGAGAAATCATGTAATTTAATTTAATGTCAAGAAATAATTTGAAGGAACATAACTTCGTGTTAAGTACAAAGGATTGCACATGAAATAATATAACATCAGATTCAATTTGTGGGACAGGTAATTTTCTATATATTAAACTAAGCAGTGCATAGCTCCACTAAACTACTGTATTATTAGCCAAATGAACTTGAAAACACATTCATGAGATTGAGGTGGTGTCCAATTATGAATGAATATTTACTTGACTTGTTTCCAACTCAACACAAACCCAACAATGCAAAATGCAACTCAGAAATAACTAAAATCATACCTGAGAAAGAATGAAAGTTAAGATTACAATATACCATTATACATATATGATAATAATGGTGTTTTTCTCATTCCGTGGAAGTGGTATTATTGTCTGAATGATTTTCTGATAAATTTGTTAATTAGAGCCTGAGTAATACTGTATTCCTACAATGCCAAGATACCATGCAAATTAATTGCGTAGCATATATATGTTTGTAGTATAAAGGACCATAGTAGGACTACAGTACTTAGGTCTAGCCTCGGACAAGTAAACATTTGACTCTGCTTACTATTATTGGTGAAAGCACATGGTATTTAATCCTGTAGACATACTGTATATCCAGGGTGAGGTTACAGAATGTTTTGTGATGACATCTAGTACTTACTGTAGGTTACTTCTTAAGCTACACTCTATAAATACAGTACCCGTGTGTAATGTGTTTGTTTGAAAAATGAAGAAAGAGAATGGGTAAATAATCTTTAAACTTTGTTAAATGTTGTTTATAGATAATACATACAATCCTGGTTGAAAGTATAGTGTATTTAGTGTTAATACACAGACATGTTTGCCAGTTAATACCCTATATATAAACTATATACCTGTCCATCGTATCCACAATTGACAGTCGCATGGCAGTAGTCAAGTGCCAACAGCAATTTACCACAATATTACTAGCTCAAGCACTGTACCATTCCTGTAGTCCTTAAGTACTGCAGTACGACACAGTCGTGTCGTTGTTTTGAGAGTGGCAGATTCATGACTTTTTCTCAGAGTCATGGCTTGTTCGGAGAGACGGAAATTAACATCCTGCAGCACCTCTGCAACCGGTGTTCAATGTGACGCATCTCTAATTCTGAGTTATCCCAACCTACGGTATCAGCGCGTTGTCTTTCTGAGACTGCCGACACTGAAGAAAGAAAGGCAACATTCACTGCATAAATTGGATAAAAGGTCACTGCCTCTGTAATTTCAGCATTTCGAGCAACACATAAGAACCCTGTGGTTAAGTAGTACTATCACCAAGATTACAAACAAATGTCAGGTTTTAATTCACGAAATGTCTCATTATGCAAATTAAGCACATATATACTGTACATATTTATGTAAATTAGACACCCACAATTTGCAGCAGAAATGTTTATGTGGCTGATGTTACCAAGTACTCGTATTGTATAACATTTTAGTACAAATTCACCGAAGACAGTGTCTTATCATGAAAGGCAGATTTATAATGTTCAAATGTACCGGCCCTAAACAATGTAGTTTGAAGTCATTGAAAGGGTTGGCTTGCTGTTAATTGAAGTTGTTTGTGATAAATGCACGAGGATTAAAAGAAGTATGTGAACTGTCCTCTCAAAATTAGTGGGCAGTTGAAAAAAAAAATGTGTCTTTGTGGTGAAATTCGCTTGGATTCTTTCATTTGTACTACAGTGCTACAAGACTAATGGAATAAATTTCTTTAGGGAACAGGGGCAAAAAGGGGTATTTATTTTGTTGTAAATACGACTTTATTGTTTCGTTTGAGACAAACGTCTTGTAATAATCAGCTGCTTTGTGGACGATTTATTCCTTGTCTGGCATGTTTAGAACAGCTTTGGGTTTTGCAATCGTCGATTCACAACTATTTCAAGAACTTGACTTCTCAGTCCCCTGAGTTATTTTGAACCATGAGTGGCTGATGTTGAATTATCTTTACAAATAAACTTTGATTGGAAGTTGCTGGTAGCATTCCTACTATACAGATTCCCTGCTATGTACACAACAACAGAACAGGGTACAAAGCATTATATGTTAATATTGTATGATATTAGTTTCAGTTCTGCTACTTTTCAAAGAATCGTCACCATCGATCTGATAGGAATTCATCTAGATTTACTGTTGTCAAGTCGATAAATATCTTGGCCGAAGAGAAGGACGTAATTTCTGCTAGGACAACCACGAATCAGCTTTGGAGACAACTAGTTGCCTACATTCAAATGCATATTGCATTGTAATTAACCAAATACCCCCAAACAGGTAAAATGATACATTGGTATCATCCCCAAAGCTGGTGTTCTATTCACCCAAACCTATACATCCTACGGTATATACATATTTGTCATTGTTATTTTTCCAAAAAAAATTCAGACAACCAAATTTGTTGTTAAAGTAGGATCACAAAGAAAGTAAGGCCTAGTTTTCCAAGGGACCAGAAAAAAATGATTAAAATTTGCCCTTGATAGGCTTACAATACTTTTCTATACAGGTTCACCTCAGCCTAGTTTAATGTAAATACCTTACAAATTATAAATGAATTGGATATGCATTATTGTTGGTAATTATATAGTTGCTGCATCATCTCATTACACATTGCGTTTTGCACAAAGCCAACTTCACGCTGGAGAATGGAAAGTTTCCGCCCCATTTATTGTGTTAGTATGACAGGGGAGACAAAAAACAATAACACTTGAAGCAGAATGTGATTGCCTTGAAAGTTATTATTGAAAGAACTAAATTATCCAAGAAGTGCAGAATAGCGAGTAGAGTAAAATAGAAAGTTAGAAACCAACACTGAGTTAATGAACAGAGAGGACAGAAATAGAAGCTGGAGTATCTCTGTGCTATGATCTGCCATCTCAGCTATATACAGCAACCGTTACCACACAGCAATAATTAAAACAACTATATATAGGATTTCAATAAATCTGGCAGGAATATCATTGTAGTCTATACATTGTCCTGGAAAGATCTCATTTCCTTCTATTGAATAACTCAGATTACTGTACCTATATTGAAGAAAAATCTGTGAGATAAAAACAGTGAACAAGTATAAACAAAATAAAGAATAGGCTGGATTCCTGGTTGGAACCTAAGTTCATTTGTAATTTACTGTACATGCATACATGTATTTTTAGTTTTTAAAACACACTGTGGCTTGTTCATTGAAACTATTAATACCAATCCTTGTAACCATGTCCACCTGATTTTGGTTTCTATGATAATTGTAACCTTTGCAACTTGTGAGAGTTGCTTGAGTGTCGACTGTACATAGATGTCTATGATTGTGTGATACCATGCAGTACGCACTCTCACTTTCACAAACTAATTATTTACATACAGTATGTACTAAAATGATAGATTATGTGCTAACTATTTTTTTGAAGATCCAAGCTCATTATTTCTCAAAAGTTGCATCAAATACACTTTTACAGAAAACTATTTATATTATTATTAGTTTGATTCACAACAGATGTCCGTGAGTTGAAACCTTCAGAGAGTGTATTACTTTTCACACGTTAGGACCACTTTTGACCTAGACCTTCCACATTTTCATACCAGCTTATTCTAGAGTCTCGCCACACGGCATAGATAGCTAGACAGCAAGGTAGGAGCTATTAATATTGTCAAGTATCTCTTGAAGATACAGTTATTATCAAATGATTCACCTTTTGAGATGAACAGAATTGTACTTCATAGCATAGTTGCAGTGAAATGCTTCACCTTTTGAGATGAAAAGAATTGTACTTCATCCTTTCACTTTAGCATACAGTACAGTAGTTGTCTGTACTTGTACTTGCTTTCACAAATTTGTACTCACACAGTCGTACTTGTGTTTGGGATACTTTAGAATCTAGTGTGGATACTAGACTAGTACAATATTATTACTCTTTCTCGAGCTTCGAGCCTTGTGCTCGACACTCGCGTTAATTATCGATTAAGGGGATTTCTACAGTACAGTACTTGTACTGGTACTCATGCTGTTGTACTCTTAGTACAAGTCTGCTTCACACAGAAGAGTCAGTACAGGGCTGTTGTGCTTATAAGTTCACCTCTGTTTGGGATAACCAGACTGACGTGGTTACATGCAACCAGCGGCACAGAAAACATCCACGAACAGTACGGTACAACCTCAACTGTAGTTGACATCTTAAAGCATTTTCACATTCTTTTTCACTTCAGTAAATTATAAATATGTATCACATATTGGCAAGTTATAATACAAATGTGTGCAATGTGGTTTATAATGCAAATGTGGTTATTGCTTGCTTCATCTGCTGTTCATGAAAGCATTGCAGACCACAAGCAGCCCAAGTTAAAGTTAACATTTGCACAGTACTTTTTATGAGTTGTTTGTGGAACATTCCTGTCATATCTGGTCTGTCTTTGATCAGTCAGTATGTTTGCCCTATCTTTGTTTGTTTACTGTTGCACACATTTTCTTCAATCAGTTCGTTAATGTTCAGTATGCGTTTGTTCTAACCACTTGATTCTGGTTCCTGGTCTCCTGCCAAAAATATGTTTTATCTAAAATATTTCATAGAACAAAGTGATATTTCATAGATTGTATCAAGGAACAACTTCAGTTAGTATATATATTTGCAAGTGGTTCAACACCTTTTTGCCTTTCACTTCAGTTAGTATATTTGCAAGTGGTTCAACACCTTTTTTAAAAGTTATACAAATAAAATGTATCCTTCTAATGCAGTCTGTTTTCTTTAACTTGTGGTGCTAAGGTAAACACACATACAATACCTAGCCCAATGGCATTGTAGTGGTAATTAAACATCGCACTTGCATGTGATGCTTTCGTTCTTTCATTGCTTATCGACCTTAACTTTCGACCAACAAATTTTGCAGTTTCGAATAACCTTAATTAAATTACAGGTTGTTTGACAAATTAATAACCCCAAAAGAAGTCAGCCCCAGCAGCCAAAACTTACTTTAAGGTTTAGATGTCCATGTATTAGGTAAACTAACTACTAACATCATTCATCTCTTCCCTGAACATATTGAATTTCCAATCCATAGGTCAGCTGTCTAGCCTACAAATATATATTGGATTTTCTGTCTCTTCCAATTTCATGAAAGTTTGCCGTGATTCTATACTCAAAATTCACTTTTGGAAATTTTTCACGATTTCACTCTTTGCCTTCTTCGGAAGACAAAATTGATTTCATCTTGAAGGACAATAGAGCACTTTCTACGGAACAGTTACTGAACTACTGTATAACTGTACACCTTGTATACCAAGGATGACACCCTACAGTCCTGATATCCTTACTGTAAGTAGAGTAGAAGATCTGCGTCTGTCAGCCGAGATCACAAATTAATAATCATGTAGTGAATTGGGTAGCAGATCTAGCAAACCTAACTGTCGGATTCTGGTATTGTTACAGTATGTAACCTACAGTACAGTACAGTAAGGTTAAAGGACCTCTTTGATTTATGCTCAAGGCTATAAATAGGTAACAAAACGTATCCTCACAAACTTGCAATTTATTAAAGAGAAATCTCCGTTAATTAGAAGTACCCTGCACACCCTCCAGTTTGACTGCAGTGGAGGTTGTTCCTGAGATTACTAATGGAGGAGGGAGGGCGTAATAAACAGCTGATCTTATTTTTCATCGGAGTTGAGAAAGACATGTACTGTTGAGTAGAGGCAAATCATCCACCATAGTCCATGGACACAGAATATTGTGTTCTCAAACATTGAAACATCTAAGATATCTAGTACAACTACTTATCAGTGCTCCATACTGTAAGTAAAAGAGACTCGAGTTCTGTTGCAATCAAGAAAGTGTCGCAGGATTATAAACAAAGTTGAATCGGAACATGAAAATGTTCCTGCATGGTTTGGGTGGAAAAGTTTAGATTTAGTCAATTCTGAAGAAGTAGAAGTGGACATTGACTACTGTAGAAGAGGAAGCAATAGGAGGAGCACAGTGCTAAATGCGAACAACGTATGTACAGAAGATGCAAATGTGCAAACTGCATCTGTTGAGTAGGGGGGGGGGGCTGGTATTAAAGGAAATGTCAAGTCGATTTTCAATGATCAGCTGGTGGACCCTTTCTTTCAAACAATACATTGCTTGGATACCTGTGTTGTGGACAGTATATAGTCTGCACAGACTGTGTGTTGATTGCGTGGTTGTGTCTATGTGTGCTTTAAATACTTAACTTGACTTCTGCACTACACTTGAGCCCAACAGAACTCTAATCTGCTTGTAAATTGGAAAAACTGAATCACGTCAAAGATGAATTATTATTATGATTATTATTCAATTATTTTTATTATTAATTCATTTCTTCAAAGGCAACCTGATTTTATGCCAAGACTGCTCGTCGAAAAACATTTAAACTACAGTATTTCTCTATTGGTGTGAGTATATGCAACTTGCATCATAAATTTAGCTGCCGCTACACAAACGTTGCACCGGCCAGTACCCACAGCCAGAGCAAATTTGAAACCTGTAGCACGTTTCTGTTACTACGGCTCCAAAAAAATTAAATTTTCTCAATATTTTAATTTTAGCCTTTAAATGCCTTTCCCAAAATCTTTCACGTTCTGTAGTATCATATGCCATGTTATTTCTTTGCACACCTTTTTGCATTCAAAATCAATCTTTCTTTAGAATACCTGTAAATTTAGTATCAATATGTACGTAACCTTGCACAATATCAAATTCAAAGCAGGTTTGTGTCTGTTAAATAGAGTGTGAGATCACCAAGCACACAAGGCCATTCCCCGGTTTGAAATCGCGGTACAGCAACATAGTGTACATAGATACGTATACATATTTATATATATGAATATATATACTACTACACTGTAACAATGAAGTATACTGGTGAATACATGGTTTGCACAGGACGTGTATGGGAAGCTCGATGATCACCAGGCAGTTTCATTACCCTTTATGGGATCCTTGAATCAAATGCACTGTCAATACCGATATTGACTGCATGCTAAAAATAACCTCTGGAGTGCACATCTGGTTCCTGTGCAAATTGTATTGAACAACCAATTCACTCGCAGCCACACATGATGGAAGGTGGCATTTAACCTGTTGTAGCTTTTCCATTATGTGAGTACAGTAGAGGGAGGGGAAGCCAAATTTACATTTTTATTGCCAGAGGTAAAGTGGTGTACTGTACATCTGACTGTCAAAGTGTTACAAAGGTTAAATTTTAGTATTATATTGTCATATTATATTTCAAAACCCAGATGGTAGTTTCTCAAAGTCTGAACTCATAAACTTGCACAGCAAATAGTGGACCTATAAAATAGGTTGAAATCATAAGTAAACCTTCATGAGTTACAACAGCATACTAAACCAAATTCCTATATATCCAGTCATTAATAGGGTGACACAAGTTTCTTTAGGTAATTTCTATGGGGGTGGGTGGTAGAGGGATTGAAATGTGTGTAATCTAGGACAGGAATTCCATTCTGCACCTACATATTGTATTTAACTGCACTAAATTTTCTGCTTTCAAGAAACCAGTGGTTTATATAGACCTTTTATATATCCAGGAGACTCAGTAAAAACCCTCACATGGTCTTTGCTGTCAAGTTGATAGCATTGACACACACTCTCAGCCCCAATCCCATTACATTTTGGTCTGTTACCATGTGATCATTAAACCTTACAGTAGGTCTAGTTCACAGTAGCATGAGTCCCCTGTAACAAATTAAATCTATAAAATAGTATAAATGAAAGTGAATAGTTTACATCGTCATCTTGTCATCTTGATTTGAAGAGGAGCAGCTCTCATTGAATATGTTCATCCAAACTATAAAAACTCAACAGTTTGTTGTGACCTCCAACACGGTGGTGAAACTTTTCTGTCATTCATATTCAGGACAAATTATGAATCGATTGTCCGAGATGAAATTTCTGTTCGGAAAACTAAGATCAGATTTGGAGGTTGTACTGTGGACAACTAGTTACATCAAATTCAGATTGCATATGTAGGAACCCCCCTAAACATGAAATGGATGAACTGGTATCTCCCCTCCATCATTACTTTGATGGAGTCGCTGAAATAAAACAAAAACTGGTAGGCCTATGATCTAAACTTCCTATGGCCCAAACTTACAAATCTCTCCTACAGTGTTATTGCACTCTTTGTAAGTAGTGGAAAAAGAAAAAAGAAAAGAAAAAGAAAAACAAGAAAGAAAAAACAGACAAAAAAAGGCCAATAAAGACAACAAAAATTGTTAATTCAGGTGGCTCTTTGTAATTTTGCTACATCTTTGTTCCCACAATCAATTCTGCAGTTGGAACAAGCAAAGGGTAAGATCTAGTTGTCAGAGGGAGAAAAAATTCCTTAAAAACTTTGCCCTTCACAATTTAACATATAAGTAGTAAGTACAGGTTTGTGCTCTCGGTTATGCCATGGGCTGTACAGTATTTTCTATAGGTACAGAGCTTTTCCACTATGTACATTAATTACTGTGCTAGAGATACATTTTGAGTTGCTCCCAAATGTCAGTTGAATAAATTTGAAATGTGTTTTTCTTTTAAAGTAGGTCAGGGTAATTAGCTTTGCTGCTCCAGGTGCATTAATGACAGTTTAATTGGGAGTGATGTGCCTGTTTTACAGGTTAATCTTGACAAGTGCTTTTAATTGAACTAGAAAGGTCATGCATTTGGGTATAATATAAAACTAAAACACACTCGCAGGGTACATCTTGACATTTGGAGTACGAACTGTACTTTTTAGCAAGCATTATAAATCATGTTAAATGTTACATTTGAAGGTAAAATGTTAAGATGGGAAAAAAAATTTTGGGACCAGAAGCTTTCCTTTGCAGTTAATTTTGTAAATTTTTCTAATTTTCAATATTTGTTTGGGAAAATAGGGCTGAGTGGTAGGTCAGCTTCATGTATCTTGATTTTCAAAATGTTCACATTCAATGCATGGTTTAACAATCTGAATGTACTTTAAAGGAAAATTTGATGAATCATTTTATCCGGTCTGTTTCAAGTTTAATTGCAAAATGTTAATAAATTGATAAATAAAGTCTGTTAAATAGTTGTTATTTAAGCTCCTGTAATATACTGTATAATGGACAACTGCTAAATTATGCAATGGCAAAAAAAAAATTGAAAACAATTGAGACCGCAATAGTCATTAATATTTATTGACTCGCTCACTACACAATCACTTAGAAAGCACAATTTATAGGAGGTTTGGAACAATGAGTACCTTGCATGACTAAATGCAGAGCTGGTTTTGTCACAGATCAAAAGTCATCCAAAGTTCACCACTTAAAAGTTAAAAAGCAGGAAATCGTACTGTTTGTCAGCGTCAGTTGACTGGCTACTGTACATCGCAACAGATATACTTCACTAGTGTAGATATGCAACAAGTCATAACCTATTTTGCATGTACAATTCTGGTCAGAAGTTGTAAATTACCATTAAAGATTATAATACAAGTTTATACTTGTACCAGCTGATGAAAATATTCTGGGCCCGAAAAGTTAAGTATATACTTTAAAAACTTTGTCGCAGATCGAGGTTCGATAAATTATCCGAATGAAAACACTCTATGTGTGTGTGTGTATTTGTATATCTTTGAGTAAAGTACTACCTATCCAACCTAACTGTAATATTTCATTCTTGATAATTACAGTTCTAAGAATAGCATCCACGGTCATTTCCTGTTGCCGTGGTGATGTGAATCAATTTGTTATTACTCTCAGTAGTGTGTCTTTGTGTTCTATATTGGCTACTATTGTGGTACATGTGTAGCAAACAAGCCATTAGTAATAGCAGTGACAGTGACAGTGTTCTGAGAATCTGATATGATAAGGAGGTGAAAAAGACAATAAATGAACACTGTTTTCGCAACAGACCGTGGAAACTGGCTGGGTGGTGGTGTGGTTTCAGTCAGAAAATAAATGGGAATTTCATGTGTAAATGAATAGAAGATATAGCTGGGCACTACAGTATGATGCATATTGATATAAGTTTGTATTAACGGTACAGAACTCTTTATGTTTTGTTCATTTTTGTTCATATTTTTTTTTTACCTGATCATTATGAGATTTCATTCATTTTGAAATATAAATTAGATAAGTGTAAGGGTTGCTCATTAGCTTTTGCTTATCTCATCTTTATAACCTGTTCTGTTGCTGATCAATGTGAAAAATTCTGAAAATTGTGCAAGTAATGTGGAAAGATATAATTACTGTACAGTGTTATATTCTGTGATGTTATGATAAATATAACTCCAGGTATTTTTTTTTTGTCTTTCCATTATCCTTTTTGATGTACATGCCATATATACTGTATATTAATCATTATCATACAATATGTGAAGTTGTGGCAAAGGTTACTGTTTTACCTTGCTTATAATGTATGAACAGGTCAGGTCATATGAGAAGGAAACATTGTTTTGGAAAATATGTTAGAAAAACAATGACATTTTCATTCATGTTCAATCCCTGCCCCATCTTACATATAACAGGATGTCATATTTTTACATTTTATCAGTTATTCACTATTCTCCTGAATCAAATGAATATGGCAAGTACAGTAGTACAAAAATACACAACAGATAAAATGTTTTACATAATGCGTGGGAGACACAATAAATGACAGAGATATTTACACTTTCGTTTATGTTATGATAATGGGAAATGTGAATGTTTATTAAGAGGGTGTATTGTGATATTAAGTTGTTCAAGTTTCACTTTGTTTTCACACGTGCATGCAGTTGTTGACTCACACTGTTTTCATATACATAGTGCAGTATAAACTATACTGTAATTACATTGAGATGTTGTCGGAGAAAGTACAGGTTAAAAACAGTTTACCTGCAACCCGATATGAATGAGGTTTCGTTCTAAAGCGTGAAGCATTCTGTCTCTTTGGTCCTTTTGTGCTTGGATTGTGCAATGTAATTGGTGATATAAGTACAGGAAAACAGTTTTATCTTCATGTGATCGAATCTGTGGGGATTTTTAACCATGTTTCCAGGTACTGTTTGCTATGTGCTGTGATGTAAATGTTGACTTTGAACAGTCTTGTGTATTAAAGACTGTGCTACGTATACTTAGTTGCACAGCTATATATATGTACTGTACTGGCTACAAGGAAATATTCACATAAGTTTCCTACCTACTGTATTTATCGCCTCTGCAACTCCGAATCAGTTGGATTTTGTTTTAAACACTTTTAAAAGAAGAAAACTAAAGTTATTATTTTATTAAGTATGTAGAGTACAGTAGTTTTTGACCATTTACAAGTATTTTCACATAGTTGTTCATCATGTACAGTATGTGTTATATATGATTTTTTCCTTCCCACTTCAAAAGTTCAGTAGCTTTGCTCAGCTTACCCTAGCCTTAAAAGTAAATAAGCCCTGTAACCATTAACGGGGAGAAAAAATCATTACAATGTACTTAATATGCTATGAGATATGTCAACAGTACTCTCTGCCAAATCTGCATTTCTTATCCACTCATGTTTTCTGTTTTCTGTTTTGTTTTCTTAAACAGTGAAAGAATTCCTAAATAAAGCTAAAGAAGATTTTCAGAGAAAATGGGACAGCCCAGCCCAAGTAAGTATTGAGAATTTCTTTCAATTGCCCTGTTTTTTTTTCATGTTTAGGCTTTTCACTTTTAAGGAAATCTTTCTTGCCTTCAAGCTGTAGAGGTCTACTCTAATCTGACTCAGCTGATTAAAATTGGCTGCCTCCAACAGCAGTCTTAGCCGTGGCTTTAAAAGCCAGTTCTATAACTCTTGTGTGTTATAATCCTCTACCCATCGGCCATTTTCTTCTGTACGTTAATTTAGTACTGATCAGTGCGTGGACGATATTTCGACAGAATGATTACTTGTCAAACTCCTAAAAACCAAAAGGGAAGTAGTTTCTGCTTTAGTTTTTGAGATAAAACATTAAAGCATATATATGCTTTGCTCGGCAGTTATAGCAAAATCTGTTTCTTTCTTTGTTTCTTGCTTTGCGACGGTAAAGAAAACTTGACCATTATCGCTGTCATTCTATTCAGAGGAGTCTGATGCAAAAACTGCCTCAAATTGCTAAGAAAATCATATTCCCATTTTAGAGTAACACGGTTTTACTGGCAAGATGACAAACTTGAACAAGCAATGTAATCATACATCATCATTGTGTAGCTTGTGCTTGAAGAGCTGGCTTGTTTTGTTACTAACTGTCCATTTCCTTTGATAACTTTTGGTTTCGCTGATTCTAAAATCTTAAGGTTCTGCTTACTACAATTTTTTTCCCATTAATAACTATGGTTACCTTCACTTTGAAGATATGAAAAGAAAAGCAAAATGGACTTCCTAGTGGCAAAGTGATGTGACAAATTGACAATTTAGCGACCTCTGACATGACATAGCTTCTTAACCATATAGCCTTAACTGCAAGATTTTGTTTCTTAAACCTATAATTTGTAGTTTTTGTTAATCGTAAGTATTTACTGAAGGTGAAGAGAAAGTTTGACTTGCATCCCCGTTAATTTATCTCTGCTCCTAATTAATTAACCAATTCTATATAGTTTTCACATTCGGTCACATTCTTCTATACTGTACCAAACTTTAGCAATATTGTGCATTTTTGGTGCAATTTGTGGACAGACCGTGCACAGTATATGCACTGCCTACATAAGAATAATTTTGTTCTCCCGGCCATCAACACCAGAAACTCGGTTGTTTTGTCGTGTGCATCAATTATATCTCTTTGTAATTAATTTAATTTTCAGAACACAGCTCGCCTTGAGGACTTTGAAAGGAAGAAGACGCTAGGTACAGGATCCTTCGGTCGCGTCATGCTCGTGAAACATAAAGCAACGGGGCATTACCATGCAATGAAAATATTGGATAAGCAAAAGGTACAGGCCTTTGGTTCATTTTCATTCATGTTAAGTTCACTATAAAACTCTCTTCTATTTGAGGCACTTGTCTCAGAATAACCTTGCAGGGTAATAATGCCTAAACTCGTGGCAAACTTTGTTTATTATTTGGAGAACTGGAAAAAAATTCTCGCATCCCTTAAGTTTTGTATGTACATCTAACGTCATCAAAATATTTCCTTAAGTCATAGTATTAACCCACACTTTTAGCATGATGCAAAATGTCAGCGGTTATAAAATTTACTTTGCTCCTCCCTCACCTGTCTCCTCACAGCCTAAGCACTCTCATTCTACCATGCATAGAATGAACTGGTAACCTTTAAACACTGTGTGCCCTCTATGACAGGCCCCTTCGGTCAATGCCCTCCCTTCTCATTCTACCATCCAAAGTGCCAGCATCGTACGTTTGGGATATTCATTTTCCTGGAAGTTTTACCCAGCTGTCCAAATTTATCTCAGATATTTAAGAAAGAAGGAATTATAAAAAATTAATTCAGTCTCAGTGAGAATGGTAGATTCGGAAGGGAGAGGAATTGGACATTGACCCTGAAGTAGATTAGTCTGGGCGCAGTGCTAAAATGTTACCAACTACTATAAGGCTAGGTTGATTTGAGTGCATCTGTAGAATGAAGACAGGTGAGTATCGTCATCTGTAAATACCCAAACCAGTCAGTTTTGGGGAGTTGACAGTCTCAGTAAGGTAAGATGTATGTATGTATGTGTTTTAGATCCTCCTGCAAGCAGGAACTCGCGAAGAAGCCTCATTGGCTTATCAAAGCCACAAGCTGACCGCAGTCTTTCTCTTAGATTCACATTTAACGTCCATGATTATGAATTGTGAAATTGTCAACAACTCTGTAACTGGACGACATTAATCTTGAAGTGACTCGAACTGGGGACCTAATGATTGGAAGGCACCGGCGTTAACCACTGAGCTAACACTCCTACAATGATGTGGTGATAGAGGCAATAGAACAACAGTTAAGATGTTGAAGTTTGATAATTGCTGACCATTGCGTTCTTTCAAAGTAGTTAAGGATATAAACACAGATCTATGACCTGTTAGGCTGTAGTAAGTATGGAATAATAAACAAGAACATTTGAAGCCTCTTCTTGATCAGTTTTCATGTTATACCTCTGACCTTTCCTCTGTTGATTGTTGTTCTTACAGGTAGTCAAATTGAAACAAGTGGAGCATACTTTGAATGAGAAGAGAATCCTTCAAGCCATCAGCTTTCCATTCCTTGTTGGCTTAGAGTTCCATTTCAAGGTAAGAAATTTTACCATTGCTTACTTCATATTAAACAAGTGGTGAGGTGCTTTTTCCAATATCCCATCTCTTGTATTTCTTTCCTCCATCCCCTACCCCCTCTCCCTCCCCTCAAAAGCAAAATAACCTGGAAGAAAATGGGAGAAGTGGGACAATAAACAGGAAATGTCATGTGCATTAAAGGTACTTGGTTTTGGAAGTTGGCTTAAATGGTTTGCTGTTAATTTCAGAAACATTAGTGAAGATGAATTTCAGATGAATATTGAAGATACATAACATGCAATAATGATTAAATTTCATGCTGAAGGCGACCATTTGAGCTTAACAGTAAATAGCTAGCAACATATTGCAACATCATATATATGGTGTCTCCCATTCACGCTGTGGATTTGACATTATTCACCGAGAATTCAAAACAGTATGCCAATCGTCATATAATGTATGCCCTGCGTCCTGAGTGCATACATCTGTAAATCCAGATTGTTGAAAAATTGGGTTAGTTGTTTAATTAAGCTCTTTTGGATTGAGGTGTAAGTTACTGTCGTCATCACTCATGATAATATTTGACGAAAGGTTTCATGAATTCTTTCATTAAGTAGCACTCTTGATGCTATGCAGTACTAGTTCTCCACGCTACCATCCAAATCAGAAGAAGATTGTTTGCTTTCAGTGTCCTCACAACTGTTTTTCATTGTCAGGTCTAGTGAGGATGTTTCCCTGACAAGTATCGTAGATATATTACCTGGTCTCGTTGGCCTCGTAGTTTGAAACATTCCGTACGCTTTTAAGACTGGCATTCCTCTTCATCATTCCTAATCGCTTCCGATAACCTCGTCCACACCAGTTGACCAATCTGTTTCCATAAATCTCTGGTCTGAAGTTAATTAGCAGAAATACTTGGTGGGGAGGTTCAGTAGCTACATATAGAGTTCAGGGACTGTTATGTAAGCAGTACATTTTTTGTTCTATTAATATTTCTGCAAACATTGCATTAATATCTTGTTGATCAAGTCAAGAATGGTTTTCCTAGATACGGTTGTTCCTTAATAGCAGTATATTCAGTTGTTCCTTTGTTTGGTTACAACATCGGTTGAGCGTATTAAGCCGTTGCAGTTTGTATCGTAATCCAAAGATTGTTGAGATCAGCCTGTAGGTCAAGAGCAAGCAGTTTTTTGCTGTTAAGTTTGAGACCGTGTCGACAATCCCAAATTAAATTTCAGTTAAAAAATCCTGTTTTTGCTTTTGTGAGCAATCTCGACCACATGCTCGCTGTTTCCGTTCAAAACAGCATTACGGATCTGTAGTGTTCGGGTTGAATTTCTAGCAGAAGGGCTTTAAAAAGGTTTCACTTGATAAAGCAAATTAAATTAGTAATTAATTAATTGAATTTGATGCAAGTATTTGCCTAAAACAGATTTCATGATTGACATTAAAAAATTTGTACTGTGTAAATAGTACTTTGCCTGTATCATAAATACTGTACATGTGTGTTCCTTGTAAATGTTACATTAATAGGCAATTTGTTTCTAGTCAGTTGGAAACAGTTAAGCTACTTTAAATGTACATTGCAGGAAGCAATTTATTGTAAACATGTCATCTTGTGTCGCAATTTGGGAAGTTTATGAATTTTGAATAAAAACTCATCAGATATGGAATATGAAAATGCTATTGTTCCGTGTCGATACATTTGTGGCATTTTTTTTATAAAACAATTGGCCTATTTTGCATATTATTTGGCTATGTAATAGACCGTGGCAGATCAAATGATCTCCTGCATGCCGTAGCCTCCTCCTCCTCTCCTCCTCGTCAGCTGTCAATTAAATATTACAGCAGGGAAGACGGCAGACAACTCGCGAAGATGATAAGCTCCATGAACGGACCACAACTGTCTCATGTTTGAAGATTTATTGAATGAAACATTGAACTTCTTCGAATGAAGCTTTACTACTACATTTCAACTGGCATTGTGATGGAGGTGGGGGGAGGCCTTTTTTTATATGCTGCTTTATCACTGACAACAGCTGTATCCATGAGGGATTTTCCCATAGTGCTACATGACTGAAGCTATGCTAACTGCACATACATGCATTTTAAAGTTTTTTAACCAATCTTGTTACATACACTGTAGCTTTAAAATTAGAATGTTCCTTTGAGTATGCAGCATTACGAGTTATACATCTTGACTCAGATAATCAGCGGCGCAATCAGCAGAAAATTTGCTATGGTCGAATATTTCATTTAAAATTCATGACACGACTTCCATGCAAAAATGTCTTCAAATATGATGTTCAGTACAGTGAGATTCCTTGCTTTATTTGAACTGAAAAATACAGTACTTAATTTCTGTAGGTTAGGAGAAAGTAAGACACTATATTCACCAGTCCATGTTCAATAGATGTTTACTCTTCAAATTGTCCTGAATGCGGAAATGCAAACGGTAAAATCGTTTAGTTTGTCTCGTAGATATGAAGTTTTCTCGAAACAAGATATCGTCAAATATACACGTGAGATATACTGTGCACTGTAAATGTTCAGAGTAGACAGTATCGCTGTACACAATTCCAACTGCTGGCTAATTAACTTCAGTGTTTAAAAGGACTCTTGGGGAGTTAAAAGGGAAGCCTGAGGGGCAGTTATTTGGTGAGACCAATCACACATACTGTAGAAGCATTTATGTAATTCAGGCACAGGCCTAGAAGGTAGTAGCATAGTTCACACTTTCTTTTCCTCTGTGCGAGTTGCAAACTTGGAATGGAATCAATAATTCTTTTACTTTTTCTACAGTTTGTAAAATTGTTTCCAATCATAGGGAACCAGCTCCTATAGGAAATGCTTGGATAAGTCGCTTCGAGTCTTTCATCCACCTTACCATAGTACTGGCTATCAAAGGATGCATTAACAGTACTATGTAGAATTGTAGTCTTGATATATCATAAGTTAAGAAAAACCAGATATTTGTGTGCCACTAATGTCTTTAGAGCTACAGTTTATCCGTTTTCCAACGATATTCACTCTCAAAATATAAAAATCTTGAATGCTCTTTAAATATATATAATGCCAAATCGATGCTCAGTGCAAGCCTAAATGTTAATGTTAATCAATAAGTTTTATCAATCCTAATAACTGAGATATGTTCTTTGAACTTAATGTAAGCAACAGAGCACTGTAGGATGATAATACCTTCATCACCAGTTGTTCTTGACAAATTTGTGATGCATGGTAAAAATATGTCGTTTTAGGCTTGGAAATCTTATTTATCCCATTTGGATTTTTTTTTTTTTAGCATCCCAGGAATTGAACTTTTGATCTGTTTATGAGATTATGTAGTCCAGTCACTTGAGATGAACCACATTTGTTGAAAGCATCTTTTCTCAAAAATTTTGAATTTTTAGACATAAATAATGCTTATGTCATAAGCCAGCCTTTTGTGGCTAATGTGGTAGCAGTTATGTCAAAATTCTCCCCATCACTCCAAGGTGGTTACTTTCTATTTGTGTGTTAGAAGTAGTTGTACTCTTGCGTTGTCTGGAATTCTCTGTTGTATCTGAATGGAATAGAAGGCTGCGGATGATCCAAATGCTTTTAACCTACAACTGCTGTGTTGCTGTTGCCAAGGTAACAGAAGAACTGGATTGGCAGGTCATTAATCAGGTGACACAAGTATCGTAAAAGCTGAGAGTCCGGAGGAAGAGTTTTGATAGCTCCTGTCGCTACACTCGAGAATTTGAGACTTGAAATGCAGAAAGAAGTGGATTAGAACTACTTATCAATTAAGCAAATGCAAAAAACCCTCCTGATCAATGCAGTATGGAATGCACTTTTAACTTGAAAGACTACAATTCTCTCCGTTAACTGTTAAATGCCAGTACATGTGCTGTCGATATAGTGTTTACTGATATTTTAGATCCCAACATTAGCCAAGACTAATCCGATACCAACATATGGAAAAAAAAAACAAAGAAAAAAGGAAAAAAAAAAAATATTGTGTGGGAAAACAGTGCTTGCGCTCTACCAGATTAGTAATATATATAACCTTTGCTACACACTTACCTGTCGGCTCACAACATCTGCACTCTTTCACTACCATGTCTAGAGTGACCTGGTAGCCATTGACACTGACCTCCCTGTTGACCAATCAACCAACTTGCTCATTTCTACCACCCAAAGTGTCTAGTTGTATACTCTATATAGAGCTGTCAATATCTTTGTGTAAAATATATTAGCCGTCAGTAACCAGCATTCGGTATTCTGCGGCTTCAGAATCCTGCCTTTGTTTAATTATTTATAGATAGCCTTGCATCCTGTTGTGCTGTTATAATCGCCAGCACACGGGTGGAAATATGATACACAATTTTACACATAATAAAATGAAAGTGTGGGATTGCTAAAGATGCTTCTGTTCAAAATGTAAAATTCTTCTCCCTAGTACTACTGTACTACAGGTCTGCATATATGATCAAGGCAACTTGTAGTGTTGTGAAGGGCTGCTAATTACATAACCAAACACTAACCATAACTGTATTAAAGCACAGTACTTTATAGACTAGTGTTGGATAAAATTACTGTATTGATTGAAAACCTTTTATCAATATCAAATGCATTTATATACAATATATAGTAGTACTGTGTGTTGATAAAGAAGAATCATGCTTGTTTTCACTTTCATAAATTGGCTTGGAGAAAATATTTTTATTTTTATTTTTTCCAGTTCCCAATTGCTACTTACAATCCAATGAGTTGTTGATAAACTCTTGGGCAGAAAATCTCCATTTTCTCAAAGTACCACCACATAATGGAGTCCAGGCAAAGTATTCTGCATAGGAAGACATTTTCTTGTGCATAAACATTCAGACTGTTGGAGAATCCCTTGTTTGGCAATGGCAGTTGCAATATATATACTTTATAGCCTAGGTTTCTTTCCCGTAATTACAACATTGACGTCCATTTCAAATTGTACTTGTGACGGTAAGAAAAAAAAAAAAACTCAGTATATTGTCTGACCATCAATGGAACTATTGTACTATACGACAACAGCACAGAAACAAGATTTTCAAACATTTTATACTTTTTGTCTCGGATAGAAGATAATTAAGCTCATTAAGTGACAATTATCCGAGCCTGTTGGGAAATTTCTCTCTTTAAGTGCAGCTTTATCTCTTTCTCTCACGCACCGATGAAAGAATTCACATGCACGCATACTTATTCAAAGTCGATACTGTAGTAGACTGTAATCTACGGAAACAAGTCTTCATTCTTTTGTAATTATTTCAAAAACCTACCAAAGTTATAACGTATTGCATTTTGTACGACAGAGCAATCTGTGACACTGTACATACAGCTAACTACTCTACATATTTCAAGATGATTAGGATCATTTTATATTACAGGTTCTATAGGCAGCTGATTTGCATCATGCGCATATAGAATGCAAAAAGGCTGATACCCATTAAATTTGAAGGTACTGTGTGGGCTGCAATGTTAGGCACTGTATATATACTGTATATACAAATATCCTGAAGCAATCACTAAACTGTTAAATTGCAGATCTCACTCGAAGATTGCCCATGAAATTCTTTTTAGCTATTGAGCTCTGTAAAAAGATGAGTCCAGGGATGCAGACGACTTTGCTCCTGCCTCCGTTGCCTCGGCTAGGACTGGAGCACTTAGCATAATCAGAAAGACCAGGTTATAACTTGTCTCATTTGCATCGGTAAGACTGCACTTGCCATTAAACGAGGCAAGCTATTTCCTGCTGTCAGCCCACACTTACACCTGGTGTGACTAGCTGGGAGAGTATATTTTCGAGAGGACTCTCTCCTATTATCATTACAGAGACGTAGCGGACTAATTGGTACGTACACAAAAAGCAAATGGGAAAAACTCCAGCGTAAAAATGTGTCAAGGATTTCCTGGATATAAGAAGTTAATAGCATAGATCATAGAAGATGCTCAATGCCATTAGAGAGATAAAACCATGGGGGCGACAAGACAACGTGTATAATACTTGAACAAAACATGCAAGCATGGTCAGCCATTGCTGCATAAATTATATAAAGGATATAACAGTAGTGTGCCGTTAATGGAGTGTATCATAAATTTGAAACGTGGATCTTGTAACGCCAGTTTTTTTTGTTGAGGGAGAGTCGGTCCATATCCATGATTAGGTTCTTATGAAGGGAGATTACATAAGAGTTGCAAAATGCCTGGCATACCTGTCTTCACACATTTACCACACTCTCATTTAACTTTTTTCCCTTTAAAGCAGCCTGACCCAGTGTGTACTATTCAGTATGTCTACCTCATAAAAACATGCTATTTATTTATCTGGTTATAAAGCAACACTGTTTTGATCGGTCAGCAACTTTATCCAGACCTATTAAGCGTTTCTTAAAATAAACTAAATACGCCCTCGTAAATCGTTTCAAGTAGTGAATTAAGGTTACTGAGTGACTAACTAATGAAGTTTGATTTGGTTTTCACCAGTTTGATTATTCAGACATACTTCAGCTTTGTTTGATATTTAGTCACCTACTAAAGAACAGTTTAGAAAAATTCCAATTTTTTCCCCGGCATCCAATATTGAAATGAAAGAAATATGAAGTGAAGTAACTACAGTGTTGTGGGATTTTACCATTACAATCTTTTATCATTTGAAATTAACTTTTAAAATTAAAACATTTGGAAATTAAAACATTTGAAATTAAAACATATGAAATTAAAAATTCAATAAACAAAGATCATGTGAAAGTGTGAGGCTTTAGAGCTAATAATTAGAGATTCATGTTGGTGATTCAGTTTGGGCTAGTTCTGCATGAATTGCAGAGTGAACTTCTTCTTTTAATGAGCCTCCTTGTTCTTTAGCATACATTTTAGTAGTGATATAGCAATTGTGACTTCTTCCTGTCTTGCCATTATCTTTGTTGCCGAGTGCTGACATAAAATATATATATACTGTATGTATATATCACCCAAGAGAGATCTCAAAGTGATTTTTGTCTGTCAGTCCTCAGATGGTTTCAAAAAAGCAGAATTGTTCACTCCTGGCTTTAATATAAATCAAAAAGAGCTCATCAAATGTGATAATTAGTTCTCTGTAAATTTTAATATACACCATTGGTCTCTAACCCATTAGCCCTGATTCTTACATGCAAAGTATTGTAGTAGTAAACACTGTTTAAGAGCTAAATTTGATATTTATATGGTCTGATTCAATAGAGGTGGAGAGCAAACATATAAGTAGTAATATAGCTATTAATTTTATAATATAGCTAGTAAATTTTAATATACACCATTGGTCTCTAACCCATTTGCCCTGATTCTTACATGCAAAGTAGGCAGAGAGGTGTGATGCAATTAAATGTGGATCATTTACCGTGTTCCCTTGCTGTTTGTATGCCTAATATCAGGTTGTTTTACATATATATATTGCTTTTGAAAAACTTGTAATATTCTTATTTTCGTATAACTTTTTAAAGCATCTTTCAACATCATTGCTACTGTACCTCATAGCAAGAAAACCACATTACATGTCCTTCTCTTGTGCAGTTACCATGGCAGATATAATAATTTATAACACAGTCAGCAGTTTGCAACATTTTTTTTTTATTTTTCATTAAAAAAACCCCAAAATAATCATAAAAAAAAACATTCCCAAGATTTGGACTGTGTGTACCCTATATTGGGTCCATGTGGCAGGTGTTGATGAAGCGCAATTATGATAGAAGTCAACTGTTGAATAGTATTGTCTGAATTCATCTGAAATGTGCATAAATATATCTTATACACGTAATTGTTATATCATGATAAGATAACACATCCTGATCCCTGTTACATTTCTACTGGTAGTGTAGGCTGTTGTTTATACATCAATGTGCATTATACTGTAATAGACACACCATGGAGAAGCAAACCCAACCATCATCACATGTCAGTGTGTATATATATGATACAAGTGTACGTTAAATGCACAGTGATATAGAGCTGTAAAAGAGAAATTTCATTCCATCTAGGA
>KN889404.1:4403-15344 GCA_000934455.1 Apostichopus parvimensis | reverse complement strand
CCCAAAATAATCATAAAAAAAAACATTCCCAAGATTTGGACTGTGTGTACCCTATATTGGGTCCATGTGGCAGGTGTTGATGAAGCGCAATTATGATAGAAGTCAACTGTTGAATAGTATTGTCTGAATTCATCTGAAATGTGCATAAATATATCTTATACACGTAATTGTTATATCATGATAAGATAACACATCCTGATCCCTGTTACATTTCTACTGGTAGTGTAGGCTGTTGTTTATACATCAATGTGCATTATACTGTAATAGACACACCATGGAGAAGCAAACCCAACCATCATCACATGTCAGTGTGTATATATATGATACAAGTGTACGTTAAATGCACAGTGATATAGAGCTGTAAAAGAGAAATTTCATTCCATCTAGGACCTATCTAAAAGATCTGTCAAAATTTATAGGATATTTGACTATTGATTTCAGTTGAACAGGTTGGAAGTCTATGAATAAATTCACAGATCCTCTCCGGCAATTTAAAAACAATTTCTTTTTTTATTGACATTGTTACTTTCTTAGAGTAGGATATATGATTATTTATAACATATGCAGTAAACATCTTATTTTGATCGATGCAACAGGGTTCTTGCAAATAATGTTTTTCTTCAATATTGGTAGATAATGTCAAAGATACCTCAATGTTAACGTGAATCTTAGCAATGTTACAGTAGCCCCGCAATGTTACAGTTTACCCGCCTGAATATTTGGGGATAATTTAATAGCAAGTAATGTATACATGTTTAGAAAATTGTTGCAGTCTTAAGCGTGGTAAAGTACTATAGTGCTGTTTGGAGGAACCTAAGATGACCTTCAAACTGTGCAAGGTCAAACAGGTTATAGAGATTTATTAATTGCCAATACGGCCATTAATTCTTTATCGGAAATTTATAATGGTCTTATCGCCCTCCCCACCCCCTCCCCCTAATTTTCTGTTCCTGCTAATTTACAGGAGAGTCTCTTTGAAATATTTTCTTTTTTTGAGAGTCAATATTTGGCAGTTCTTCTACAACAGTACTCTTACAGTGCGCTATCCTTGTGCCAAATTGGATATCCTTATTCATCCCTCGGAACTTGAAATTCTTCGAAGGCAGGAACCTAGCCGACAAATATAATCTCCAGTCAATGTCTAGAATGTCCTTCAACCCCACTTGCACTGTAACAGGTGAAATTCTCAATATTTGGGTCTATAAACCTATTAACTCTGATCATAAAATTATAATTTTCATTTTCGTGCAATCTTAGAAACCATGTCTTATTATTCCCAATTAGAAATTTTGTGCCATGAATTAATTATCTTGACCAGGTATTATGTATACTTTCATGTTTGTTTTTCTGACAACTTCATTACAACCTCCTCCATAGATAATAACAGTTAGTAGGCTGCTATATATATGTATACTACAGAACAAACTTGCTTTGGATCTCAATATTAACAGTCGATAGATATCATACTCAATGTATTGTATACATGTATGTATGCGTATATGTATATGATGTGTGTGTATGTATGCATATATGTATGTATGTGTGTATGAGCGTGTGTGTATGCACGTATGTGTGCATGCGTGTATGAATGTATGTATGTACATGTATCATGTACATGTGTGTACATGCATATGTATATATGCACAGCACAAGATGTAGAAGACCAGCCAGACAGACAACCACAGTACTAGATGAATATGTACCCAGTACAGCAGCATGCATTACTGTGTGTTAAACCTGTACCACTATTGTGTTGATTAGCTTATTGTAGGATCAATATGCCCTTGTGGTTTAATCAGTTTATCCTCCTCACACACTGCCACTGGGAGCTGAGAGTTTGCTGTGTTGTGCATCTGCCATTGTGTGTCTCTCTCTCTGTTGCCATTATTATCCGTCAGTTCAGTAAGGAGAACTTGAATAGCAGAGGCCTGCTGCTGGGTTTTGAATGGATTTATATGCAACATTCCAAGAACTTGTATCTCTTGATGGAGAGCAAAGGGAAGAAGAACAACAGAGTGATAATGGCAAGCTATCATTGCGCTGTGCTTTCTTCAAAGAGAAGTAGAAGGTTATGTTTGACATGGCATTACATGTGGAGGCATCTAGACTAGACAAATGTTCAATGTGGAGAATGTTAAGTTGATGGTACATCTGGAATGAAATAAGCTGTTGAAGGGATGTGATCATCAACTGCTCCACTTATTGGCAGATGTTTACAGTCTCTGTGAAATGGAAGATGATCGAACATGGATTAAAATTATCAGCAAAAGAAAAGATAAAAAAAAAAAAAAAAACCTGAACAAGAATTGTCAATCTGCAGGATCTTAAATTTTCTAAAATAAAACCTGCACAGTTCCGTTGTTAGCATGGTTGGTTCCTGGCATGAGGTTGGTCACTGTATTCAACAGATTTTAATTCTTTTGAAGCTTGTACATCACTTCTATAATTTTGATAAAAGTTAACTTATAAAGTAAAGTTAACTTATAAAGTAGAGTTAACTTTAGGTCTAAAAAAGGAGGAATGATTCTTTTCATTTTTTTTAATTGGGGATCGACAGAATGAAGTTGATAGTTTTAAGTAACAGTTATTAATTTTTATTCTTCTTAGCAATGTTCAATTTTTATTAGGTCATCAATGATAACACTGCTCTGAAAGGTTCTATTCAGTTACTAACTTACTACATAGAGGCTGTAATCTACATGCATATATTCATTAAGATGCAGTTTATACCGACCTCTATATCATTATATGTACTGTAGATAGCACTCAATCTACACCAGCGACAAATACCACCCCCCCCCCTTCCCCCATAAATGACAATGGCATATACTGTAGGTACACAAACATGAACAAAAACAAATCCCAAGTTGAAAGGTCATACTTGTTAATCTTTGCTCTTTCAAATATTGATTCATTTGTTAGGGTGTTTATAGGGGAAAAAATACCACTGTTGATAATTTTCTCATCAAATATACAAATGAGTCCTTGGAATCGAACCATACTGATACTGCTTCTTAGCAAAAGAAAATAAATATAAGCAGATTCCAAAAACATTAAATTTATCAATGTTGCATCAAATCCTGAATTGAGCTTTAAAATTAAGATGTCTAAACACATACATTGTCATAGTTACAAATATCAGTATATGTGCTGATTTTAACATACTACAGCAAAGAAATGGCCTGCTTGTGTGGCACGCACAGTACTCAGTGCACCCAGCTTCAGTTGTTAACTTCGGTCGATGCTCAATACCAATTCCACACTAAAATCGCTCCTATAACAGTACAATATTTGACTTGTCGACATTAATTTTATTTCAAAGAAAAACAAAAACAAAGAAACGTCATAAATTTTGGAGAATCCTTGAATTTCATGTGCAGCATGATATGGTTTATAAACATTTAATGAGAAAAAAATATGTGAATCATTAAATTGATGCTTCCTGAAGAGTGTCTAGATTGTTATCATTTGCTTTGATTAATTGGTAAATCAACATTACAAATGATCATTTCGTACAAATATTAGAATTTGATGTCATTTAGACAAAGTTATTTTTAGTAATATTGTTTATAAGTTTGGCATTAACATTGAGGACCGATTACTTAAAGCAAAATTGTGGTTTCTAGTCAACCATTTTTGTTCAATTTGGCAGTTACACTAATAATGAATATTAAATTTATACCCAAGTTAGTAATATAAGTTTTCCACCTAAATACACCTTAAGTATTCTTCTTCCCCTCATGAAGATTAATGAGCAAATATTTTCCAAAAAAACGTGATTTTCAAAGTTTTATGACTTGGATACTTTTTTTCATACTTTAGTCAATTTACAGTACTGTACTTAATAGTCATATGCATGTATGCAAAAATCAAGTCATCAGCTTTATCTCCATTATCAGAAAGTAAAATTAATCATTCAAGCTTTATGGAACTGCATCGAAATGAGTTATCTTGCGAATGATGGGAATTTTTTACCGAAACCAACCGACCGACCGAAACAAAGCAAACTTTTTTTAAATTGAACTTCAATGGTATAATAAATCAATTCTGTGTATATACATCTTATGATAGACCGTGTAAATTACATTGCTGGTAGGTGGGAGCCACCAAGACTGGTAGGCACTCTCCTGTCTTCCTTTGATGACCGTTCAAAGCTTGCTCTAAATTTAGCATGGCTGTCATTGCTGTGACAGGTGATATCAACAACAAACAGTATGTGACATGGACTAACAAATATTTTAGATCAAGTGCACTGTTGGAGGCATGTGGCCTACAAGTCTGCTTGCAGATCGAAGAAGAATCTTTATATTTAAAGCCTCTTGCCGAGGAGAAAGTTTATTGTAAAACATTAGTATCCACATGGAATTTGTTATTAGCACATTTTATTGTGGACCCACAGATATGCTTAGCAGTTTAGAAAGGATCATTTAGCAAAAAAAATTTTTTTTTATATGTATGTCAAAATTATGATGTGGGTTAGTTGGCCAATTAAGGATTATAATTTTGGTGAATGGATTTTCAAAATAATATTGTTTCCTTATATGTCAATAATTGTCTCTGAAAGTATTTTGACTGAAGTGGACAGGTAAAAAAGCTTAATTTTTGTTAGTACTAGTAATTCTTTTTCACATACATATGTACAGTATACTGTTATGGTTAATGTATCAGCTGAGAAGATTTATTTTTTATTATATAATATATATTGGGTGGAGCAATCTGAATGTTTTTATGAACAGATTCAGTGTTAGATCAAAACAGGAAAGACTGTAGGTGTATCCTTGTTACTATAAATATCGTGTACTGTACTGTATTATATGGTTTGCCTCTCAGTAATGAAGTTGTACATTCAGTCCGGACATAGTGTCAGTATGACACGTTCCATCACATCCTCTTATCGACATACACTCAAGTATCCAACCAGTCCATTGTTTCTCTGTATGTTTGTCATGATTGTAATTGCTGCGCAAATATATGCTGGTGCATTCAGCTCGTAATTAGGCTAATCAGTCGATGACAATAAGAACTACAGAGCCAACATTTCCGTAGACACCTCAGGCTGGCAGCTGGGAACCAGAGGTGGAACAGCCTCACGCCGGCGGTGTACCGGTAGTCTAATTCACCCCCCGATGACATACTGTTTTAAAAAGCAACTGGCTTTTTGTGGGTTCAATAGGTTCTGACACCAATGCAACAAACTTAATCCAACAAACAATAATCCTTAAACAAATTTAATCCTGTTTTTTTATAAAAAAAATTTGGGGGGGGTTGGGGGTTGGGGGGGTTGGGGGCAGATGTCATGGAGAAGAGGAGGGGAGAGGAAAATGGCTCATCCATTTGTGTTGTTGGAGAAGGTCTCTTTGCAAACACTACAATGAAGTTGGTACATGGTTGGAATATAATGCTTGGTATGGGACAGTATTAACAGGGAGCAGCTACTCTAGAGTAGCAGCTCCCTGGTATTAATATGCAGTATATATGGTATTGTTTGTTAAAGACTACACAGTTGCCCAGTGATCGTAGAGATTAGTTATAGCTCTGTTAAACAGGAAGTATAAGTCTACAGTTCTATACACAGTATGGTTCTATATATATATATACTGTCGCAGGAAATATGTATTCTGATCTTTGATCTTATATTGATATTTGCCAATCCTAAGGTCTGTCTCGATTGATCAAATCACTGTGACATCATGAATAGAGCAGCTATTGACCTGTGAGCTCTCTATAGTACCATCTAATACAGTAGTATGATGTTATGTAGTTTGATCGTTCATACCTCATTTATTTTGAGAACATGCCACATATCAAAAGCGATTAATAAAATGATGAAAAACAGAAATTTACCAGACCTAGCAAAGAATGATTTGTTTGTTAGGACTATTACTCACAAAGGGTAAGCTACAGTTCAGTATAGGGCTTGTTTTTCTCTTTCAAAGATCGAATGTGCGACTAAATACAGTACCTCAAACAGACACTTTTCTCAATTTAGAACTCTCCCTGCAATTATTAAGCTAAAAGTTAGATTGAGAGGATGAAGGAAAGGCCTCAGGCAATGCTTCTGCAAAGAACATTGTATTGTATTGTTTTTTTTTTTTTTTTTTTTTGCATTGCATTGTATTATATTGTATTGTATTGTCTTTAGTGTATTTTTTTTTTTTTTTTTTTATTTATCTCTTTCGCTATTCCCCTGTCTCCTCACAACTGGTGAAGTCTTGATCCCTCATTTTTCACAGTTATCATCTTTCGTCTGGTAGACTTTTGCCAAATGTCACTCACACTTCCACATGTCTCTTGCAAATGCTAGCCGTACCACATTCCCACAAATTCGGCCTACCAATTCATATGGATTTGACTCTGTTTCTTTTCAGGACAATTCAAATCTATACATGGTGCTGGAGTTCATCGAAGGCGGTGAAATGTTTTCACATTTAAGAAGAATTGGAAGGTTTAGGTAAGGAATTTTCAACATTTTGATGGTGTCATCATTTATTTTCATTGTGGGGTAGTACTTAGAGAATTGGGAAAGTGCCCGCGGAGGAGACGGGAAGTGGGAGGAGGAGGGATAAGATGGAGACTTTATACTTGACTGCTTCACTGACCAGTCTCTGCACCACCAGAGCATTTTACCGTGTCTAGCTTGAACTGCTAACCCTTTCAGCAATCTCCTCCCATTGTAACTGGTCACCTCAGGTCAAACTGCTTTCTGCTATATATATCTCACCATGCCCCCCAAACTGTCTAGAAGAGCAGAATTACAACCCTAAATTACCTCAAGAGTAGTGATTTTCAAATCCATTCTGTACCCATGCATACAATTACAAGTAGCTGGTTTTTAACTCACTCCTCGCTTCCCTGTCTCCTCGCACCAACTGCATGCACTCTCAGTCAGCCGTGTCTAGACAGTTACCAGATGCCGTAGACACAATTATGCTAGAGTGCAATTGCTGTGAGCAGACAGGTAAGTTGGCCGTTGGTAAATAGTCAAACCAGGTAAGCTTTAGAATTTGTCAAAACAGACTGTAAAAGTTTGAGGTAAAAACAAGAGGGTTAAATTGTGTATTTTCACATATATGTGGCATGCATTGCTACATGCCACTTTGAAAGTACTAATACTGTGCCAGCTTCATAATAAGAACATTCATTTGAACAGAGACAGGGAAAGAGAGAGAGAAAGATAATGTACTTTTATTTAAAGATAATGTACTTTTATTTAAAGATAATGTACTTTTATTTAAAGATAATGTACTTTTATTTTGAGTAACATTAGTTTTGTTGACTTAATGAGATACCACCACCACCGTATGCAGTATCTCTCTGCATAAGAGCGTACATTGTAATTCCCATGTCAATCGATGTTATTATTTTGTATGCCTACAGTAGTTTAATTTCTTATTATCCCTCTGTGTGGTCATTCATGTGTGTATCGATCATGCTATATATATCAGCCGTGTGCATCATCTAATGTTAACGCCAGAGTCTTATTTAAATCACCTGTCAAGGCTGTACAGACTCAGATATATATTAACCATATGGCAGGGAGTATAACTCTCCGTGTCTCAAACTAGAACAATGTGTTCTCTTATCACACGTCAGTATGGTTATAGCAGGCCTTCCTTATTATCATTATTATTTTTTTTGGTTACCTGGGACATAACAAGTCACTGAAGCATTTCAGCATTTCAGGAAACCAGCTACGACTGCCTCGCCTGTTTCTATTTTGGTCACTGCTGTACTGTCGTGTGTCGTCTCTCTGTCTCTAGCAATTACCCACACATGTGTCCCAACATTTCTTTGGAAATACTTTTTGATTGATTGCGGAGGAGAGGGATGTATCGAGAGATGAAATGAATGCTAGATGACGATAAAAAGAAGAAGAAGAGAAAGGATGCAGACTTAGGATGAAGCCCGCATGTCTCTGCATCTGTACTCTGTACCCTTTAGACAATAAATTTGTTGGTGGTGGCCAATTCTTATCAAGGAATTACTGTCATTCTCTGCAGCTGATTTGAATTTCTCTCTAGCAAATTAGTGAACGATAAAATAGCAGCGACGACGATGGCGATGGTCGTGACGATGTTGATGAAAATGATTACAAGATCATAAAATCCTTGTGGGATCCATTTAGGACAAAATGTCTCAGAATTGTTGAAGTTTGTTTTATCATTTTTGTTAAAGATTGTAACTGGCATTTATGCCTTTATACAGTACCTGATTTTGATATGTGAGATACCTTCTTTACATTGCGAAGGAATCTGTTTATTTAGATTCTACAGTTTGGTTGGGGATACTTCTTTCTCTGTTGTTAATAATGAGACTGCATGGGGGTTGAAAGCTTAACAAGTTATGACAATCAGTGAGAGTATCACCTCTCATTATTTTTGGAGTAACCAAATTTAATGAGCAATTAATCTCCGTAGGGCCGTAGGCTACTACAGTAGAGTTTTTGCAAACAATTGGACAAATGTTAGCATCTTGTTATAAATTACTAAATACTGCACTCCTTGCTCTCCAATTTAATGACTCTTCCTGTTTGCAATTTTCAACACATGTTTTGATGTTTTGATTGATGCAGTCTTCCTTTAACTGCATAAAAGTTAAAAACAGTTTTTTTTTTTCAAATACACTTTTAGTGACTGACATGATTATTTAATCTAACTTGAAATAATATAAGGATATTTACTGAAGCTTAAAAAAAAATTTGGCCGAAATGCCTCCCAGATCGCTGGAAATGGCACTTCCCAGGCCTTGTAAGTTGCATCTAAGCATTTTCTATATTGAAATTACTAGCGATATCATAAAAAAGAAAATGCTCAAAGGGGGGGGGGGGGTCTACCCCTTCGCCTCGAAGTGTCATTTACCTCATGCAGCTTGTGTTGGGTGAAGTTTTAGCCACCGCCAAATATGATTTGGATAAATAATCTCACGCATTATTTTTCTATTTATAGCCACAAAAAAAAACTATGACTCCAAATATTGGGGGGATATTAGATACTATATCCCCCACCTAAAATATTGGGGGACACGTCCCCCCACCCATGATCGCCGCCCATGGTTCAGAATACTTCCAACAACCCAAATCCAAATCTCCATAAGAAAATTAAACAAGGGAAACCAGACAACAACACCATCAAATCTAGTTGATTAAATGCTTACAAGATTCTGAATTTTTTTTGTTGTTGAAATAATATTAGGATATTTACTAAATTTAGCCTTGAGCACAAAATTTTGAACTCAACTACTGGGTATTAATTCATACATATAAATATGTGATAAAGACATAAATAACTTGATTTTGGGGCTTATGAAAGGGATTATTACTTTTAATTAACCATCTCTTCGATTATTGATGTCAGAGGACTCTTCTTCAGCATTTTTGGATTTAAAGGAACAGTTCAGAATACTTCCAAATCTCCATTCGAAAATTAAACAAGGGACACCAGGCAACAGCACCATCAAATCTAGTTGATTAAATGCTTGTAAAATTCTGAATTAGGAAATCATCCTAATCTATTTCTGGCCCCCCCCATCCCCTGCCCCGTAACTTGAGCACACATACAGTGTTGATTATCAGATTGGGATCAAACATTTAAATTTGTGACTCTCATTCATGTTTCTAAATACTTCCTAGCCCTCATTCGATACGCAGGATTAATTCAAGTGATTATTTTAATGAAATACCGAAACAAGATTTTGGAGGAAGAGGGCAGTGATTGGAGAGGGTCATTAAGGGCGCAGCTTTTCAAGAATGATACCAGTTGTTAATATAGTTTAAGTATAGTTGGGAGTGCATATATGTGTAGGAGACAGGTAAGTATCGTCATTCTTAAATAACCAAATCAGTGAGTTTGGGGATTTTAATGATTTTTATTGGTGTATAATTTGTGTATTTGCACATATTTGTGGCATGCTACATGCCACATTGAAAGTACTAATTCTGTGCCAGCTTCATATAAATGCTGACATTGTTATTGAAGAAATTTCTACAAAAACTCTTCAAGCCTCCAAACAATCAACCTTTCAAAATGGATGATTCGTCAATTATTGTACGATTCCAGCGCAGCACAATTGACCCAGTTCCATTTGTCCAACTGAGTATTAGTCAGACACTAGATACTGTCGTAGATTTGATTTATTATGGACTTTCTGACATTTTGTGTATTTTGGAGGTATCCGTTTTTCACACACACATGTTGCATACATGTACATGCATACATGTATACATGCATACATGCATACATGCATACATGTACATGTTGCATACTGTACTGTATAAAGCGTCCAGCAACGTTCTCAAAGAATTAATTCCCTCGTGCAGCATCTGTCGATAATGGATAGGTGTTCTCTTTCTCTCTCTCCTGAAGCCTTTCGTCATGCAGTTTTTTTTTCCTTTTACGTCAGTACATGAAGACAGCATATTAATGTGTTTGTTTACTTTTTGTTTAAGAAATTGACACACTTCAACTGTTGCAGTTTGTACTCCATTTCACTCTCACTGATATTATAGACATAAATCATGATTTGGCCACAATTTAGTATTTTGTATCTCAGAAGCTCATGTTTAATCAGGGAGGAAATAGTCACACAGTCTGTAAAAATTATACTGAGGTTAGGACCAGACCAGGGTGTCGGGGGTGGGGGGGGGGGAGGGGGAGAAGCAGAGGGTTTCTGAAATACAGAAAGAGTAAAATATGAGATGTACAGTAGTTCATATTCATTCTTTTTGGTATGATTGTTTTTATTTTATTTTTTTGATAAATGTTGAGAATAAACTCTTCAGCTGTTGATAAATTTATTTTTGACAGCTTTGCTATTTTCCAGAAATTTTAAGTTTTATTTAAGTGACCTTGTTCATGTAGTTATCATATATTTCAGTAAATAACAGTCTACCAAGACACTGCTGGTATAATTTTTGCATATATAATTTTGCAAATATTTTAATTT
>KN889403.1:20927-32024 GCA_000934455.1 Apostichopus parvimensis | reverse complement strand
ACCAATTTTTTTTTTCTCCAATGGAAAGATTTTTTTTTTCTGTATTTCCTCTGTTAGCATAAATCTAATGTGTATATATCATGTGTGGAGACACGAAAAGAGGAAAATGTCCTCTGCAAAGTATCATTAATTTCAACTTTTTTTCCCTTCATATCCTGTTTTTTGTATCATATGTTAAATTAACATGTATTGGGGGATCTTTTCATCATTTGGTGTTTATTTTATTGCGCATGTTTGACAGATTTCCCTGACAGGTGGAGTGAGATTCATGGACTGACATCGGCTTTGCTGTGGGTTTTTTGTCTCTTTTTTGCATGATTGAGACATTTTTTTTTATATTTATAGACTTATTTTGGTGACGGGACTGATCAATGTTGACTAATATTCATAACGGGGGGGAGAGTGATGGAAAGATTTCTTTGAAAATGGTTAAATTGAACAAATTAAAAACTGTACTTAATAGTTGGTGTCATTCTTGCAGCCAAAAAACGGTGGGGGGAGGGGAAAACTTGATAAAACGTACTTTTTTGGGGATTGTTATACTTGGTTTTCTTTAAATGTGGAAAAAAATGCAACTTTAAGTTACTTGTCCAAAATAAAAATCCAGCATTTATTTGAGGAAAAGCTTAAAAGATTCCATAGGAAGTTATGACAGATTTTATGGATGAGAATTATGTAGGTTTCGTTAGGCAGAAGAAAGGAATTTTTTTTTTTAAATATACAGTAGGAAACAACTTTTAAATTTTTTTGGGGTGTCACAGCAAAAGGAAATTTTGCCATTTAATGTTGATCTGAAATTTATGAAAATTATCTGTACAGCGTGCAACATTGGCCCCATTACCCAAATAAAGTTTTCAGAATGCAAATCGTGGTTCATTGTGAAAATAAAGTGTTCACAATGCACTTTGTGGAAGGTAGCAGTTGGAGGGGGAGGGAGGGATTAGAGGGGAGGGAAGAGGGAGGGGGAATGAGGGGGGTTAGATGATACCATCATTTTAATTTGTTTTTTTGTTTTTACATTTTTATTAATTTTTTTTATTTTGGTTATGATTATCCGTTTTGATACTAACCATTATCGTTGTTGTCTGTCTTCCCGTCACTCACTCTCCCCTTCAACAGATCACTGTAACCGTGGAAACTCCCATAAAAAGCAGCCCCAACCCCTCCAGTGCAGGGGCTGAGGTTGATCCCAACCCCGCCGGTGGGGTTGAAGACATTCCCAGCCCAATAAGGCTCGATTCGGTCGACAAGGTAAGAGTCTGTGTCGGTGGAAATGGTGTCTATGTGCTTTAACTCGTTTCCCAAGACATTCTCTGAGCCCTACAAGATCAAAGAGCGCTTCATTTGTCTCTTACAAAAAAAAATTAATTACTGTCTTAAGATACGTAGTTTTAGGGGAGAGCAGTGCCTTGGTACTTTTGCATATTTAACCAACCTATGTAGATAAACTAACCACTTTGGTGTTAGAGATACCTCAAGTTTTATTTGTCCAAGTTCCAAATAGTTTCAAGGTTTCTTTTGTTGCTTTTTTTATTATTGCCCATCTTTTTTTTGCGTTTGTAACTACGTAATGTGAAAGATACGTCTACTGTCACTTACTGTGAGTGGCAGGAAATTTGTAACCGCATTGGATGTTAAATGTAACTAATGCAAATAAATGGATCCCACATTTGTAAACTCCAAACATTCAACTGAATATTAAAGAAAAATTGCCAGCAAACGTCTCAGACAATTTTGTTTCAGTAGACAGTTTTGCCGACATCAAACTCAACCTAAATTATTGTTTGGTTTCAAAGCAACTCTTGATTTCATTTTCAAAGTCAAAAACCTTTTCAAAATTGTTCAAGATGATTCGCTGTGCATCCAGAGAACTCTCTTTTTGTGTAAAAAAATAACAGAAGCCAAAAAAATATTTACAAAGTATTAAAAACCATAAAAAAAGTAACATGTTTCAATTTGGCATCAGGATGGATGTCACTCATGTCATTGTTGCCAGATGCATAAATAACATTAAACTCCAAATTTATCAAATTTAAATATGTTTGCATTTGGTCACATGTTTTGGACATATGGGGGACTCATACCATCACAACAGAAGTAGTATTTTTTTAAGGGTTCATGGCTGGTATATTTAACAATCCCCTTTTCATTTGATGCCACTTGGAACTTTCATTTGGACAATTACTCTCCTTTATAGATAAAAATCAGTTTTTTACTTCCAACTGAGTCACATATTTTTCAATTTTGCTAGGATAATATCAGTCACACTGCTGTTTGCCAGATAAATTAATGAAAAAAAATTATATATTCTCAATTTGGGATGCTATTTTCACCTACTAATTCAGAAAATTTTCACCATTTGTTTTGCGAAATGATCTCCAGGAAGATCCCTACAAATATCGCTCTTATAAATGGAAGAACAGACGGCAAAACACATTTGTAGAAATTTAACCTCTAAAAGATACTTGACTAATGTGAAGGTGACCCTAGAGGTCCTAAAGATTCTCTGTTTTTGAAGTGCTTTCATGTCTGTGAAATTCCTGTAGATGCATTTTGCAAATTTTTGAACCCCGACACCTCCCCCCCCCCCTTCCAATGAAAACTGACACTTCAGGAGCCTAAAATTTTCTTTATACATATTGCTCTCACCAAGAAAAAATTTCTATCGTTTAACTTTTTGGCTTTCAATACTCTGCCGGGTATCGTCTTTTCTTTTACTGGCCATTCAAAGCTTCCATCAATTTTCTCCTCGGGGCGCATCTGCATTTTAACGTTGGAACAGAGTAGAAATCGTCTTACTCACCCACTCAATCCTCTAACTTTGTAGCCAATCAAAAAGCCTCCTCCGCCTCCTGTAGCGCCACGCCCGCCCAAAGAAATCCGAGAAAGGATTGTCGAAGCCAAACAGGCCGCCAGGACGTCAAATGCAAGCACGTTGAGTAGCGGATCGGCAAGTCCCATGTCCTCAGAGGTAGAGCCTATTGAATGAAGAAATTGCTCACTCGTACTCATTCATACTCACCAAAAGCTTTTTACTTTTACTCACATCTTACTCATTTGGCTCGTTTTGTGACTCATCTAGCCCTCCCGTTTACTCACGACCGTCTGCTTTTGATTTCGAAATGAAAGAATCTGCTCCTCGTCAGTCGTAACCCGCCTCTGCTTTCCCGATTATTTAATTCTTCTTCTTGTTGCCGCTTGCTGAAATCGATGTATAAGATCACTCTTTGCAAATTCTTTATCGATTTTATATTAATGGCTGTACATGCATAATTTGCATTTGATTGCTGACATGCAAAAGTTTGCTTGGAATTTATAAAAAAAAATAATGTGCTTGGTTCTTCCTGCATATATAATGTGTGCAATTAACATATACATACATATATATATATTTATATTAAAGTGCATTATTGGTATAGATGTGGATCATGGTCATGGATCAATGGATCATCATCAATGGATCATGCTCCTCAGATAATAGCAACCCAACATTGGTCCAATGTCTACCATTGTGTGTTTCATCACCATTTTTCCCATCAGTTGCCGCTGGTTTCTGCTGACATTATGATCATTGCATATTGTTACATAACGAGCATGTTGCCTTGATGTGCCTGTCTGAAAACCAACATTTAATTATATAGCAAAATATGTTTTTTATTTTTTCATCAGTTACATTTTGTGAATTTTTAGATTTTTGATTGATCATAGGTATTATAATGATATGGAACTCGATTGGACTTCTCGACTAAGTGAAGTATGGTTTCCATTTGGGGGGGGGGGGGGGGGAGATATAGCCCCATACCTAAGATATGATGTTATTATTTTGTATTATTTGCAGTAATAATTTGAATTTTAAATTTATATATGAAATAATTACATTAACTGATGGGGGAAAAAAAAAATAATACTAATTCCTACAAATTGTTGCAAAAATAGGTTCAAAAATGCAAAAATAAAATGCTGAAAATGGTAGGACTACAGTTTTTTTTGTGAAGTGGCTTTTTTGCTCTAAAAGAGGATGATTTTAAGAGTTTGTTTATAAGCATTTCTTCAATTGCTCCTCAGTTTATTGCAAAGAAGATGTCAGTTCATCATAATAGGTTGTTATTAACAGTAATAAATATTCATATATCCAACATGCATATACATGAGCACAACATAGGTTGTTAGCATGTAACATCGTGCAGTATCACATTAGGTGTCTTACATCAATAATGGTCTCTTAATTTTCAGATCAAATCTCAAGAAACTTAACCTAGTCTGATTTACTGATAAGATTAAAAATTAGAATTTCCAAAAATAAAATTAAAATATCAACATTAAATTATCCTCAACTTAAACATTTCCATAAACAGATGTACTTGATAATTGGGACAATGCTTCAAAGCACTCTTACTGACAGTATGAACAGTTCCTAACCATCATCTGCTTGAAACATGACAATCATACTGTCAGTACAAGTGCTTTGCAGCTGGACATGAATGTACAATGTATTAAAAATTGCCCCAAACTGTGTGGATGTACCTAGCCTATAGTTTGCATATCAATTAATTTTAACTTGCATGTAAATAATTTGCATATTATGTAGTTTTATACTGAGATCGAATGACTATGAAGAAACTTTTGACATAGTTTGTATGATAATCAGGAAAAGTAATTATTACCTGAAAAACAACATTTATTTAATTTTTTTTTTTTTATTGGAATATGTGAGGGAAGGTTGCTCATGTATTTAATGTGTGCTGAAATCCAACCAACTTGATGAAGGAATTGATAGACAAGCAAAACATAAACAAAAAAAGAGAGTTCCACTAAATTGTGAAAGGTTGTTACAGGTCCAAGTTTCCAATAAGAGATTATCATATACCTTTAGGGGTAGCTGTTTTTGATTTATTTTTATAATATACATAAATATTTTGACTTAGTATGGGATATAGTTTTGATAAATTCTGCCGATAGTCATGAATGATATCGCCAGCAGAAATTTGAGGTTACGTCTATGAAGTGCCTTCTGCTGTTTTGTTTGCTCATATATATTTTTTGCAATATATTCATTGACTAACACCAGCTTAGAAAATTTGTGTATCATTGGAACTTGTGAAATCATGTGACGTTTAGTATGATTCATTTTGTGTGATTTATGTTTCGCTAAGTACCAAAATATTCGCAGCAATATTCCGAGTAACATTGCTGTGATTTAAAGAGGGGATTCGTACTAAGAATGAATAAGAATTGGTAGCATTGTGGCCACAAAAAAAAATTTGATAAAAGCAGCAGGATTTTTGGCAACTTCTTGTCATTGTAGGTTAACCTTCATGATGGCATAAAACTATCAAAGATGAAATGTTATATAAAAAAGTTAGGTTGATATAAGATGGCATTTGTGTGATCGTTGGGATCCACTCCTTTCATAGGTAAGCAAGACCTTACCTTCAGTGCAGGATCACATATCCTAAATCATTCCAAGTTAGGTTGATATTAGATTAGGTTGATATTTAGATAACATTTGTGTGATTGTTGGGAACCACTCTTACATAGGTAAGCAAGATGTTACCTTAAGTTCAGGATCACATATCTTAAATCATTCCAAGTTAGGTTGATATTAGATTAGGTTGATATTAGATAGCATTTGTGTGATCGTTGGGATACATTCTTACGTAGGTAAGCTAGACGTTACCTTCAGTGCAGGATCGCATATCTCAAATCATTCCAAATAAATTTGTCAAACTATCAGTGTATACATCGTTAGATTTTATAGGTAATTTTACTGGTAATCATTTGAAAGTAAGAATTTGTCATTGACGGACTCTTGAAGCAGCCTTTTTTTTTGTCTGGTCTGAAACTGTTAAGAACAAAACCTGCGGATTAATTATTCACACTTAAATAGGATTGTAATTGAATTAACCTAACCACTGTCATAGATTTTATCACCAAATGAACGGTTAAGGAGTGATTTATAAATAAACCTGGTATTCTTCTCATCATATAAACACACCGAAACACTTTCATACCAGTTAGTATCAATCAGATGTAAAAAGCATATTGAAAAATACCCAAAAGTTCTCAATGTTTCTCCCAATCTTTGAAATGAAAGTGGACGACAAGTCAAGCTAACGAACAACACAAAGGGACTTTGAGTCAAGAATAGGGCCCAAAAAAATATCTCAAAAATTATCTCAAATAGTTGATTATAAACTAAATTTAAAAACAAGAAAGAATTTTTTTTAAGGGCAGGACAGATGGCATTTAGAAGGATTTGACCTGATTATAAACTAATCCAAAAAGCAAAGAAACTTTTTTTTTCAAAGCGGGACAGATGTCTTTTTTAATGGATGTGACATCATTGATGCATTTATTCTTTTGTCATCTCTTGCAAACCGTCAAAAGGAGGGTCATTCACTGCCAACGTCGCCCTCTGCGACCCCGCAGGAGGTAACGTTACACAAGTCGGCCCTCGAGGCCAGAAAGGAGGCCCTCAAGGCCAGCCGCCTGGGCAGCTCAAAGACCCCCATGGTCGCTCCTAGGCCGTTCAAGGTGGCGTTCAAACCTTCTAGAGTCTCGGCTCCTAAAGAGGTATAACGTTATACTGAGTGGCGTGCGTTGTGGTGGAATTGATTTCGGTCTTTGTTTTATCTACACTGTTTGACGTTACTCATTATAAGTAACATATTCGTGGACCATATCTCTATCTATATATATATATATATATCTATAACTGGAATATCAATCCTCTTTACACGTGTGACATACTTTCTGTTGTTTCAATCTGTCCTCTTTGTTGTCGTGTAAACAGATCTCATCTAGAATTTGTGATCCTATCTTTTCTGGTCACCCTCTTTGGTATCACTTCTAAGGCTGAGGAGTTTTGTAGGGGGCTTGGAGGTGGCCCCTACTGCCCAATTTCCAACTTCCTGATCTGACTTCACAACTGTTTTTCCAATATTAATCGTTCCTTGTTGTGTCTCTCTGCTATTTTCTTTATCAACTTGTTCTGACAGAAACGAAGTATTCGTCTGTGTCACTTTTAGTAATATTTGTTATGTTCCTTTCTGTAATTATGTATGTTTGTATGTATGTATGTGTTTGATGTTTTAGTATGTAATTCAGTACCATATTTAAGCATCCTGTACATGATTAAGGAACATGTGTTCTCCCCATGGAAGAATTAATATGTTAAAATAATAACAACAGTTACCACTGTGTTACTGCTGAGTTACCGCTGTGCTGTATTTAGTCCTCAAGGTAAGGTAGAAGAAATTGACGGGACCAAAACATCTCTTTGAAAGGAACTTGTTCTGAATTGGCTAGTTATGACTAGTTAGTTATTTAACTAGTTAGTTAGTAAGCTAGTTAGTTAGACTATTTAGTTAGACTAGGACTAGTTATAGCCTAGATCCAACATCAACAGAACACCAAACTTATCGAGGATTCAGTTTTAATTACGTTCTCTGTGATTGTTACTGGTTCCCTTTTGAGAGAAAGGTGGTTAGGGGATAGGCCATGGGGTGGGGGGGAATTGAGGGGGTGCAAGGTGAGCACGACAACTTGAAGCACACTGTTATGGCATTTTTTGCCAATCAGAGCTATATCATCAATGGAGTTTATAAGTTGCCTTTAAAATTGGTCAATGTGTCTCTCTTATAAAAGAAAGTTCAAATTAACCATGTCGTTGGACGCTTTCTCCAGCGTTGTTTTTGATGTCAAGAGATCATGAGAATAGATAGAAAATAAAACCGATTGAAGTATAAAAATATTTATTCAAAAATACTTGTGTACAGTGATGGTTAACAAGTGTTTAGTCATATTGTAAATCATTCTTAGAATGTTTTGTGTGCATGACTACTGTGCATGACAGGCATGATCTTTGTGCATGCTTCGGAGTTTTGCATGTCTGGTGAAGGATACATTATCTCTCGGATGATAATCAAATTCTCAGCATGCAGTGAAGTACGTAAATGGAGATTTAGAGAACTCCACAGTTTACAAGGTTTTCAAATAATATTGTAATATATTGTATATAGGTTTTCAAATAATATTGTATATATCATGAACGCTGAGAAATCCTCATACAAGTACAACTCGAGATAAGTAAATTCAGAACTGTTTGTGGAGTGGATGATACACATGAAATCAAAGACTGTCACAGTTATATTTCAAAATAAAACAAAACTGTTAGCAAACTGCTTATCCACTAAAAGAGCCTGTGTAAGAGAATGTGTAAAAGTCAGTAGGCCTGATGTTTCGATCCTAGCAGGATCTTCTTCAGAGGCTGAATGACAAGTAACAGTAACAGAAGGTACAAAAACACACACAGAATACAGACAGGTTAATGAGCAGGGTGAACACAAAGAGATAGATGTAAGGGGATTAGTAGACAAGGGATGGAGAGAAGAAAGAAAGAAACCAACAAGGGCAGAGGAGAGGTCGAAAATAAACTGTGGAGGGACAGTTATATTTCAACTGTTTTTCTCCCGGAATGTCCTTCCATTTGAACTCTTTGACTTAACTTTCATCTGCTCAAATTAAAACCAGTCAAATAAATCATTCTATTTTCATCAAAATTATCGTCTTTATCCGTGACCCTAGCAAGGGTATATTTTAGTGTTCAATTTCTCTTTGTGTAGCAGTTTTGAAAGTTCTCAACTTTTTTTTGTGATAAAAATACTATGGTCCCGGTGTACAAAACTGTTATAAAATCTTTGCACATGTTTACAGTAATTTGCCCAATTTGCATAAGCATTTTGCAATGCGATACTGTAATGAATTATTCCCTGCCGTAGGGATCTGCTTGTCTGATGTCACGATTGTTTTCCTCTGTCTCTAATTCATCCGTCTTTAATTAATTAGCTAATTAATTACCTCAAGGTTTAATGCAGCTGACCACAAGGTTTAATGCAGGTTTAATGCAGGTAAACCACAAGGTTTAATGCAGCTGAAAAATGTTAAAAGTAAAAATCATAGCCTAAGAGAATAAATACTCCGCTGTCCCATCAGTGTCAAGAGATATGTTTAATCCCTTATAAATCATGACATCTAAAGAGAAAGTATCATTTGAAAGCCTCTCTAGTAACCATGGTGATAATATTCTAATTTCTGTTACAAATATTCATGATGGTGTGATTGCATTCCTTGTGGATGAAATTGGATTTAACGATCTAGCAAAGGTTTTGTTTACAGTATCAATGATCGTATTCGGATAAAGTGTTTTTTCTTTATCATGTCATTCATTATAAGCTCATTACTTGCGACCATGAAAGCAGCTTATTCTGAGGTCCCTTTGGTCTTTGTCAGATAAAGAAAAGATCGGAAAAGATTTGGCACACCATATCATACAAAGGAATTTAATCTGTTATTTGTGTCATCCAAAAATGTTTTGGTTTGTTGTTGCCTTTGTTGTTGTTTCTTCTTGGTTTTGTAAGGGAACACATGAAGAGCTGGTGTCAACTTCGATAAAATCATACCTAAGAAATGATACCATGCTTACCTATCTTCAGCTTACAACTGCACTTTATACTAACCTCATACTTTACCCAAATATTTTGCTGTCCATTTCTTTCATCAACAAAACGTATACTCTTTTACTCCAAAAATGTTGTATATTTTCCAAAAAACGCTGGAAAGTATTCAATGATATCGAGCTGTCTTGTGGAGCAGTCACCTTATGTTACTCTGCTTCTTTCATTCTGCAATATATTGAACACATTCCCAACCTCCCCTCCCCCCCTCTTCTCTCCCTCCCCCCCACATACACGCATACATACACCTCTTAGGAACCCTGAGGATCTTTTGTAAATGCTGAAAGCAAAAAGTTTTGCCAACGAGATCTTGCAACGCGTCATAGCCTTTGTCCCAACATGATGACTATTTTTCTTGAATATTTCTCTCCTTCCGACAGCCTCTCAGGATAGACGGTGAGAAGAGCGAACCCGAGAGTCTCGGTTTCAAAGATAAGTGGAAGCGATTCGAAGAACAAATAGACGAACAAGCTCACTCAACACCAAAATCAAGTGAGATATAGTTGTTTGTAATTTAAACGATAAAACGTAGCTCCGTGTTTGCCATGCCTCGTTTTTCGGTTGTCCATAATCTTGTTTTTGGAGTGTGATACACTCGTGGAACACAAAGAGATGATTAATCTTCATAGAATCTGTATAAACATTTTGCTTGATAAATATCTGTACTTTTGGTATCGAGATAGCTCTAATCCGGCTTTTATTTTTGCAAGGTTATGTTTCCCGACATGCAAGGACCAGCCGTACTCGACTGTAGTGTCACACCACACACAGGATTATCTCTTCCAGGGAGGAAGAGTTGGTTATAAATAGTTGGATAAGTGATTGTATGTTGTGATGAGTCTGTTTACATTGATAGATAAATTGTCATGCTTGCCACCTAACATGAGGACCTACAATACTATCATAGCAGGTGTACCTCAGCCTACTCTTTCTTTACAGCTTAACATAAGGCCTAACACACTATTACAACAGATATTAATTGGCCTAGCCCAACTTTCTAAGTTGTTGGTTGTCAGGGATGTAACAATGGTTGTCACTGTCAATAATTGATGGTGCCATTTTATCAGCCAGTTACATACTTCACAGTGCAAGTGTTGGCACAGAACAGAGCACTAGAAATATTCTGTTAATAGCTGGGCTTTTTGTTAGGTCAGTAACTGCCATCATTCCGATAGAGTCATATCTAGGGTTACCATACATCCTGATTTTATCAGGATTTCCCCTTGTTTTACAACAAAAGTTTATTGTCCAGCTGGCAAAGGAAATTATCCCTATGTTCTAAAAGTCTCTGATGTTAACAGGTATCACTGTTTTTACGATATGCAGACTAATGAAAGGAGGTTTTGAGCATGGTACCAAAATAAAAAATTCAGTGCAAGCTGTCGAAGAAGAGTGCATCTATTGGGAAGCGTTATTGAGTTGTATAATTTGTATATAGTGGAACAACTGAAGCCAGATATACTAAAGTACATTTAATATTTATATTTGGAAATTTTTCAGCATCCAAGAAAGTTGCTCTGGTAAGTCAAGCAGATCTAAATAACATGAAGGTGGACAAGGAGAGGAAACAGAACCAGCCGAC
>KN889400.1:15289-27163 GCA_000934455.1 Apostichopus parvimensis | reverse complement strand
TTAATAACTAGTTCTGTCTAGCTTTACCAAAAATATTAGTAAGATCTTATAGTGTTTTGGTATACAGATGTATGCAATCACATTCTCTTCATGTAGTGGACACTAATACATAATGTCTAACCATGTACTATGAGTCTTTTAAGTGGGTCTCAGTTTACCAAAGAGCAAAGGATAACTACCACTGGTGTTAATCTAACAACCTTTTCTAGCTGAATTAACTATTTATTCAAGTTACTTTGAGGCAGGGCCCTGGGACCCATGCAACAGATCCATATTAGCAAATTAAGTTTCCAAACAAATTTGTACAAAATGATCACATTTCTGTATCTATTGTACATACCATTCACTTAAGATATTGCTCAAATGATAAAGTAGTTATACCCCACCTTTTGGGGGCCACAGAAGACTTTGTAGTGTTAACGCAGAAGATGACATTTAACAACAACAAAGTGAATTACAGTAATTTTATCTTATGTTTTTGTTACATGTCTAACATGATATTGATTGGTAGGGTGGGGTGGAATGGGATGGGATGGGGTGGGATGGGGTGGGGTGGGGTGGAGGAGGGGGAACTAGATTTATTGTATATGTGTTCAAGTAGCTTTAACAAAGAATATGTCATTTTAAAGGAATGATTCAAAGGTAAAATATATTTTTGGTATTTAATAAAGGACCTTAATCTTTAGTAGCATCTGGGTGAAATTTCATTATATTTTTATCTATAGAAACATTCTTTTGAAATATGCATTATGTATCAAAATTAAACTTGAAGCAAGCAGCAGTAATGCAGGGAAATAATTTATCCAGTATTGCATCGCAATATGGGCAAAATGCTATACAAGTGCGAATATGTACTGTATAGCAGTTATTGTACACATGGATGATTAAGAATTTATGTTAATCTCAACATACAATATTCTGGCATCCAAATAAAGGAAAAATTCAAAAATCCAATATTATCCACATTTTTTTTTCCACTTTTAATCTTGAGACAACATGGAGACTAAGATAAGGCAACCATCACAAAAGTTGTCTTTTGAGAATGAAATGTTGCCTTAAATTTCAGGCTGATCAGTGTTTTATTCCTTCGAAACATGTGGCGAGTTTCTTGAGTTTCTTAACCGAAGAAATCTTTAGTCTGTGGGAGTTACAGTACTTTGTCTGAAGCTGAGGTTAACTGTCAGACTACATAAAAGTTTATTTTTATTAGAGTCACCAGTACTGCACATACCTAGTTCTGTAGAAAGCATACCACTTACACATTTTGTAGACACAAAGTCTGAAACCGCTTCTCTTCACTTACAGAGTTTTATTCTATATTGCTCCTTTATCTCTGGGGAAAATATGAATCAGACCCTCCAGGAAAACGGATGAGCAATTTATCCTAATGTTTGAAGACAATATTGATGATCTATAAAGCATCAAAAGTGAACTTTGGAGACCATTATTAAATGTGGCACTTCACAAGTTTATATGGATTTAACAAAAATGAATTATTTCTTTCACTGAATGTTCTGGTTGAAGAAAAAATGGTCTACCAATCAAAACTGCCCTCTGCAATGGCACAGCAAACAGAATAATATACTTTACAGTGCAAAGGAGTCTTCCATCAACCTCCCTTCCCCCTACCAAAGGACCTACTAGAGTAAATGTCCTTGACAATGCCACCAAATCTCCCATTATTTAAAATCACCAAATCTCCCATTATTTAAAATCACCAAATCTACCATTGTTTAAAATCACCAAATATCCCATTGTTTCAAATCACCAAATCGCCCATTACCAAATCTCCCACTATTTAAAATCACTGAATCTACTATTGTTTAAAATCACCAAATATCCCATTACTTAAAATCACCAAATCTCCCATTATGTAAAATCACTAAATCTTCCATTATTTAAAATCACCAAGTCTCCCATTATTTCAATTCACTAAATCTACCATTGTTTAAAATCACTAAATATCCCATTATTTAAAATCACCAAATCTCCCATTATTTAAAATCACCAAATCTCCCATTATTTAAAATCGCCAAATCTCCCAATATATTTAAAATCAATAAATCTTCCATTGCTTAAAATCACCAAATCTCCCATTATTTAAAATCACCCATTATTTAAAATCACCAATTATTTCAGCTAAAGTGCATGTATTAGCTCTAATCATTGATCATCACTCATTAGTAAAATAGCAACTCACAGATTTACTTTCTATCACGTTTTCTGTCAGTTTTGCCATACAATGACTACAATATACCCATCTCAATGTACTCAGCTACAATACAATGCTTTGTCCGAATCAGTATGCATTTGAGGCAGTTAGTTGCATTGTCAGTTTAAAAAAGTGTTTACTTTAACACTCTTTCGCTCTGAGTTAATTTGCTCGCCAATATTCTCTCACTATTGGTCTTTCTGTTTCTCTGTGAATTCTCAACACAATCAGTAAAAGACAAATTGAGGTAAACACACTTATTACATCATCAATGCTATTGAAGACCTACATATTCCATTCTCTTGCTCTTTTCACTCTCAAACAAATTCGGCATCCAGTAGCGAGAGAGACGAGGCTGGTAGGGACAATGGTGGTCAGAGTATTGATTTAACTGTGGATCAATCGTTGGGATGACCTTCTAAATAGGTTTAAGTGCAAGAGGAACATCTCTGGTTCCTTAACCAAGGAATTAAACTGACACCAAGTACATTGGTAGTCTTGTGAGCTATAGGATTAACTTGGCTTTAAATATATTAATTTGTGAAATTCCAAAGTTGACCTTCACTATATATGTAGTGATAATGTGATGTTTCAAAACTATATATACTGTACCCTAAACGGCCAATCTGAAAGACTGAATGTTGTGCTCTGCATGAGTACCACGTAAATATATTATGATCTAATATTATTACGGCCATGATGTCTATTATTTTTTGTATCATTCTTGAGTGGAGGTGGGGGAGGTTAGGGGCAGGGGATAGGGGTTCACATGTCACCTTATATTGTAGTTTTCAATCAACTTACAGTATGTGTACACATACACTTATCAACATTTACACTCTATCCTAGAGCTGGTAAGACACAGCCATGTATTGTACTTAAATGCTTCTACTTTACACAACACAGTGGTTGTACAGTGGGTAACGCTAATATAATATAGCTATCTGCTAAACAGCCACACAGATATGCATTTGGTGAAAGCTGAATGGGTTGTAACTGACAAACAGACAAACTAATAACATTCAGAAATCTCCAGATTGAATATCAGGATTCCCATATAACTCGAGATGTTAACTTGTCTGATCATGTAATTAATCTATTTAAGGACATTTTTTATCACATTCTCTGACCTGCGCCATTTATAGGCATGATGTTTCTGTGTATATCAGTGACAAGTAATGTATCGAATAACTGTTTATGGCTGTCAATGGGATTAGTGCAATAACTGTGATGGGATACAGTGCCAGGAAATCACTTTATGATCAAAAGTTTGTGTCACTCAGTTTTGAAGGCTTTGAAAGTCTGAATTTTTGTCTCTTATCGATTGCTATATGGTTCCTATGTGAGAAAATTGCTATATCTTTGGACGTACACCAAATTTGCCACTTTGCAGAGAGTGTTTTGCAAAATGTTTCGATACTGAGTAAATTATTCCCAGAGTGCCTGTCTCCAGGGGAACTGAGCAGTAAAACAGTAGTGGGATGATACTGTGTAAGACTATTTTAAATTGTAAAACTTACTGTCTCAAGAACTGAGGTAAATATGACTATCAAAATCAGGGAATGTAGAAACTCTTCCCCCCCCCCCCTCCCTTTTCTTCCACTTCTTAGAAATCTTGAGGGCATAAGTCATATCTTTTAGAGGAAGTGATCATATGAGGATTATCATCACTTTTCCAGACATAACTTCAAATTCCAAGACAACCTTGAAGACAAAGACAAGAGGAAGAAATTTCCTTCTCCTAACATTGTCCCATTTTCCATATCTTGTGAGAACTATGAGTAAAAAAATATTAAAATAAAAAGAACATATAAGCCTCAAAATTTGGGCTACTTACTGGCTAAATGCCAGTGGATATTTCCACTTGCCGTTGGAAAAAAATAATGTTTCGGACAGTAGACATTAAGATCATGAACAATCGCCAGTCAAAAATTTTTGGGCATGATGTCCATTCCCAGGCGCGTAGCCAAGGGGGGGCGAAGGGGGCAGCCGCCCCCCCTTGAGCATATTTTTTTTTAATTTTTTAATTTTTAAAAAAAAAAATTTATTTTTAAAATTTTTTTTTTAATGTTTTTATGATATCGCTAGTAATTTCAAAAGAGAAAATGCTAAGATGCAACTTACAAGGCCTGGGAAGTGCCATTTCCAGCGATCTGGGAGGCATTTTCAGCCAAAATTTTCTTGTACGCTTCGCACCAACTCATGGTGGCACTACGCTTAGATAGTATGCAATGCCATATCTACGGCTCTGAAAATTTTTCTACATTTTCGCCCCCCCCTTGGCAAATTCCTGGCTACGCGCCTGTCCATTCCTCACATTTATGCACCATATTACTGCTGATTATAAACTGCACAGCAAATATTATTGGACTGCTGCTATTTAATAGTACAGTTACTGGCAATGTGGGCTGTTTTAAGAAAATGCTACTACGTAATTGGGAACTTGATTTTAGCCAATTTAGATTCTTTTAAAAATTCTAGGGCTGAATTTATACATTACCTTTGTCCAAGAAGTTCACCCCACCAGAAGAATTGAATAACAAGGTTTCCGTGTTCAGACACAGGTTTGAAAAAAGCTCTGGAGACGTCTTCTCCAGTGACTGGAGGGCAAGACAAGTTTCATGGCAGACGGACCAAAGCTCATCATCGTTTAAGTAACCATCTCGTAACCGCAAGATGTCAGTCAAAGTGATCAGTTCTTCCTCCTCTTCAAGGGTTGGTAAAGGGTCAAATTTAGGGGAGAAAGCCATCATTGCTCATGTATTTAGGTGAGTCGAAACTCCTTGGATATACTGTCCATCCATTTTAATTATCAGCCTTATCGAGAACTTCTATAGCTGCCTGATTTGTATGCAACTTGCTTCAGTAAAAATCTGTGATATACTATGTGGAAAACAATAAGAAAACACAACATAATTGACAGTGATTTATCAATGTTTTGGGTAGCAGTATGTTTATTTTTGTCTTTTCTTTTTAAGGTTTCGCCCATCCTGCTACTGTACATTGTACTTGTAACTATTGTAAGGGTAACTTAGGCTGGGAACTCAAGTTAAACTGTGTTAAATAGTGAGCCATGCTGCTAAAGTAAACCTACGGTTTGTCAACTTTCGGACAAACTGGACGAATCTTGGTGCACAGTGCACTTACTTAGAAGTCGTAACCTAGGCCTAGTTAGAGATGTTGTCTAACCTAAGCCTAGGATTCTCTATCATTCAACAGACTAACTTAGTCTAGCCTACAGTAACTTTGTAAGACAATAACAAACTCTTTGAATTACATTTGCACGACAGGCTACACCGGGATAACTTTGATATGAAACACCATTCACTTCAAACCTTTCAGTTTCACATAAATCTTGCGCAAGATAGATGCCCATGTCAGTTTTGTGATTTAAACAGTAGCCTACTTATAGTATGTTTACAGAGAAGACTTTTGCTCCCTAACGCTTCACTGTTACCTTAGTTAGGGCTATCGTACCTCTCCACAGCGTCGCTCGTTAGCAACCTTGCCAACCTAAACCACAAAAGGTACCTTATAAACCTATTAAAGGCTTACTGTCACTTTCGTAAAGTTTTTGATGTTCACTTCCAGCCGAGGGAGGACGCTAGTCTGATTTGTAGTCATGGAGATATTTTCTTTTTAAAATAAATCTGCGTTTGAACTGAACGAATAGTTAATTTAGTTACCGTACCGGTAATGATTAAACTTTCCTTTCGAAATATTAAGCAAGAGGGCAATGCATGGAGTTGCACATCTCATTTCCTTCATGACTTTACTGGTGACATCCTAATTTTGCTAAAAATTGACTCATGACCTCAATCGACCTTTGACCTCGACCCTTAACAACCACATTTATACTATTTTAAAATTGTCCCATCATTCTCTATATATCTCGTGGTTTAAATTACTTTGCCTATACATGTTGACAAGTAGAAATTGGCTATTTGCCTCTGACCTTAAATTGATTACGTCGTCAATCACGCAGTCACCTATACCCACCAAGTTTCGACTTGATCGGACTTACTGTTTAGGAGGAGTTCGTGAAACACTTTCTCTCACAATTCAGGCCAATTTGAACTTTGATCCCGACTCTAAACACTTAAATCTGTCCTATTTTAAAATTCGTTTCATCATCCTTATCGACACAGTTTTGTGTTTCAATGACTTTTTCCAACATGTTGACAAGAAGACAAATTTTTAGGTTCTGAGCTTTATAGAAATGAAGCTCCCCACCCAGGAAAATCAAAGCAGAAAAAAGTGCAAGAATTATCTCAAAGTTATAGAACTTCTATGGGCTTCGCCTCCGGGTCCCACTGTACATTATATTTCAGTACGTGTGCTTGTGTGCTTTAAAAGCACAATCAGAGTATATTGAATATCTGAAAAGGGAAAATTTTACAGTTAAATGTTTAAGATCCGTCACCAGCCTGGGCTTAGAATCAATTCCGAAACAAATTCATTTTCTCTCTGACATGTATTCTCGTGGTTTAAAGAGAGTGAAGACTCGCGCACAAAGAAACGTCTGATGCCGGTAATCTGACCTAGTTGGGGCGAGTTGGGGCGAGTCTTCAATGCATTTAACCTTTCTACGGGAGAACAATATATCTCAGAAACTGCAGTGTCCGCACTCCACCACTGGGTTTCCCATTAAAGCTCAGAAACAAAACATCACAGCAAACCCTATTTTGTCACTTGATTTTATAATTTGTAACGCAGTTGCTGATCGAAAAAAAAACCTACACAAGTATCTTATGCTTAAGTTATAAGATTAGTTATGCGATCTCCGACAAAAATAGTGGAAAGGCTAATAAGAACTACCACGTGGAGAATTTGTGATCATATATATATATATATATATATATATAGAAAGTAATGGTATCAAAGAATTTGGAACAATATAATTCACTCAAAAAACTGCCGTATTTATAACCGGTTTTGAGGTCGTTTGACTGTAAATGAAGCCGTAAGCATATATTGTAAACAAACGTCGATAGACACATAGGCCTACACTACACACTTTTAAGCAACTTAACATGGAGATACATGGGGGATTCCCCAGGGCGTTGGCAATAGTAGTTGTCCGGGGAAGAAATTGTTCAAACTTTCGATATACTATTAGACACAATTGCCTTTATTATTGTCTTTCTCTCTTCACAATTATTTTGACAGAGCAAATTTTATTACTGTAATTAAGAGTATAATAGATATGCCCTAAATCTAAAATGTGTCTTTACCGTCCGTACCGTATAGCTCAATATGTTTCCTTTGTCTCATATATGCTGTACTCCGCACACCTACCCATATCCCCACCCCCTTCACATACGTACAAACACACACCTACACAAACTCCGTCAAAACAATCAACTGAATATAAAACATTTACCTCAGTAAGTCTGTTGTCAGTTATATTTCCATCATTGTTACGGTATTCCATTAAAGGGCTTTCCAAATTCTTTGACAATCTTCGAAAGATTTAATTCCACTGGAATATAGATAATTTCAAAAACTTGCTACTTGGCTTACATATCAGATCAGTTTACAACAGCAAGCTCGTAAAGTATCAAATCAAATATCCGAAAGCATTTTAATCTTTCAGGAAATGTTATACACATATCCATGTCATTGGTAAATCCTACACACTTTGATTTCCTTTTTTTTCTATTTGTCAACTAGAGAGTCCGTCTATAGTTGACAAAAAGATGTAACAAAGCTATATATTGCAGTTCACTGGCGCGTGCCGAATATTCGCATTCACGGAACATAGAAGAGGATTTGATCCACTGTTCACACCATACCTTACAAATTGATTTCCCCCCGATAAATCGAAACAGAGTTTGGGGCTTAGGAGAAGAGTTAAACTGAACGATGTGAGTGTAAGTAAAACGATCAAAGGATTGTCCATTGTACTGATCGTACGAAAAGCTAATGAATTGACGGTACTGTCAAACCACAAAAGAGGAGTGAATGGCTTCAATCGATGGCTTTAGACGTCTACAGTGAAGAAGCCAACACCTTGACGACGACAGTATATAACAGTTCAACCTACCCAAGTCCTCTCAATTATCTTTCAACTTAATCACGGAGTAATATTATAATTTTAAGCCTCATCCATAACCCGTTTCCACATTAGGTAATTTTTATATTATTATTATATTAATTATTTTACCTTGCAATGAGATGTCGTGGTGGTATTGTTTGAAGAGCTGTACAACACTCGAATTAACAAAGGGCCATGTAGTCACGTGATATGAATTGGATACACTTAGGCCCGACTATTATAATGTAGCCTAACAGAACACAGCTGCAAGAATAAGATACATATAGCATCATGAAACAAGGTTAACCCAGGTTGAAGCAATGGGGGAGTGGTGGAGGCCACACATCAGATTTTAGCTACCGGCCAGGCTGTAAATGGTTTAGGTGTTGGTCCAGTAGATAACCAGAGTGTGACTTCTTTCACATGTTTAAAAACACGGCGCACGATGCCTCTTTCACTTCACGATCCACACCATCAGCGTCAACGATATAAACCATTGTGTTTGATCATTCCACAATCGATGACCACTGATTGAACAGAAGTAACATACGTGTAGTAAATTTGCATGAGATGAAGCAAAGTTTTGCCGATATAGATGCTACGATTTAATATACAAGTTACATGTGGACAATAATTATTCCACTTTGAATATTTTTGTTTCTGACCGTGCTTATCGATCTTCAAGTGAACTATACAAACCTCTTTCATAGTTACACTCCTGATGGTGGTTACAGGCAACACTACTCCTGAGGTTGGTGAATGCAACACCACTCCTGAGGTTGGTGACAGCGACACCACTCATGGGGATGGTTACACCAACATCAGGTACCACACCGGTATACCTTGAACGACAATGTCGCATCATGATCGACACCACCACCACAATTCACATTATGGTAGTGACAACTAGAGTAACCATTATAGTTCATGCACCTTATGTTATTTTGAGTGGGCCTAGCAGGTGCAAAACAGCCGACAAAATCCTCTAATATAGCAAATTTAGAGGCTAGAGTAGAAGTGATCACCAAACAGGACAACTGAAATGACACCAAGACACGCTACAAATTTACAAGTACCAACTTCAATATAACAGGAATAGAACTACATTATACTGTGCAAGAAATATAGAAATTATCAACTCCAAACTATTTCATATAGCCGATATTCAGCGCCCATGATACTGTAATTTTAGGACTTATGCGATGCCCGGGGTCTAGTTTGAGGAAGCGGCGTGTGTGAGGAGGGGGGAGGGGAGGTAAGGTTGACCAACTGAAAGTAAAGTTTTCACTGTTCTAATTTTTTCATTGTCATTAATTTTATTGGATATGGTTCTTTTGGTTATGAGGGTCGGTAAGCAGTCGACCTGAAGGGCCACCACAGCCCATGTCCATTGCTTACCGTCAAGAATGAGGTATTTTATTTTGATTTTTTCGGGGTGGAGGAGAGGGGGGGGGGTGTGGATGGCTGGAGTGGAGCGTGTCGACGTCAATCTATGAATCAATAACAATACATTATATTTCCCTCCTTTCTGATGACGTGTTCATTTATTATGTTGTTCATATAGTCATCTACAGGTTTCTAAATACGTCCAATAGCAGAGTGTTATTATATCTTAGTTACAACACGTAGTGCAACGTTCTTTTTTTTTCTGTCTAAATAGCTCTTCTCTTTGCAACTGATCCCATTGAAAAATGAACCTGACGTCCGAGCCCGTAGCCAGTTTGATTGTTTGCTTGACTCATTTATTTGCTGGGTGCAAAAATGTTGCCTTTAAATTGTCACTTTGGAGAAAATTTAATTTGTTTTGTTTGGTAGCGGGGGGGGGGGGTGGGGGCGTGCTCCTACATGTCCCATCCCCCACTGCATATAGCATTGTCCAATGAAAAGTTGAGACATCTAAAGTGCAATTTTCAACTTGTTATATACGAATTTATACGACACTTATCTTACTTCGGTATTGGTTTCAACACTTGCCATACAAATGTTTGTAGTCTAGGAAGCCTATCAGATTTAAGACGGTTATAAGTCAACAAAGGTTTTGTTAATCACTTCTCATGCATGTATGCTGATGGGCTAAGTAACCTTCTCGTGAATATTGTGGAAATGTACCATGACACGGCAGTTAATTTCAGCGAGCTTGCATTATATAGGCCTGTACAGATTTATCTAAATCATTTCACGACAAATAACAGAAACAGGGCAACTAAACACCGTAAATCCGAAAAAGAAAATGGCGACTAAGGATACGAAAATTGTGGTCATTACCGGCTGTTCGTCTGGCATCGGAATGGAGAGTGCAGCGCTGCTTGCTAAGGAGAAAGGGTACAAGGTGTGGTAGATTTCTCAAACCTCTTCCCCCATCCCGTTTCTCAAAAGGGTACAAATAAGCATGAGTCATATACCAGTCACTATAGCAATGAAGACTCGACCCGATTCTCATATATGATATTATTAGACAGATCTACTAGAAAATAAACAATAAAAAAGTACAATAATTTCTCTCTATTTTAAACAATATGTTGTGTCGTACGTAGAGTACATAGGCGTAGGAGGCGGGGTGGGGCGGCTGAAGAGGGGGGGCTGCAGCCCCCAACCAAATGCTTGGTGACAATTCGAGCAATATGCTGAGAATTTTTCGGGCACCTACTGAAAGAAAAATAAATTGCATTGTGTTTTTCTATGGTTTAACTTATATTATATTATCATCATTATTGTAACGTCTTCCCCAAAAATTATAACCAATACGGAAGGGTTATAACACGGCAAATGAGTGTATGTAATTGGCATGCGATGTAATAACTGATGTAGCCTATGTGATATGTACATTGACATGTTGAACGCGCGTATGGCGCGCGAAAATTTTTGGTTATATTTTTCGGGCAAGTCGTTACAGCCCCCCCCCCCCCCACCAAATTGGGCTCCTACACCTATGGTAGAGTTATATATATATACATATATATATATATATTCATATATATACAGGCCTAAATAGTAACTTGCTGATTAGCTCTCTTTGTTTGAAATGCAAAGTGGCTATTTATTCTAATTAACCACCATGGTATTAGATATTATATACTTTCAACAGCATCGAAAGTTGTATAAAGTTAACCGTGACACAAAAATAGTGTCTTAACATAATTTATTAATTACAATACCTATGTAAGTCATTTTATAGATTCTACAGACTGAATTAGACTGAATATTCACTCTTAAGGTTATAGCTACGATGAGAAATCTCAAGAAAAAGGAAGCTCTCGAGAAATTATCAGGCCACACCCTCGGTAAATCACTCATCATCAAAGAACTGGATGTTTCAAAAGAAGAATCTATTCTGAAATTTATGAAAGAATTATTGGAATCCGAGGGCAAGATTGACGTTCTCAGTAAGTTAAATAATTTCTTTGAAAATAAAGAAGATTTTTTTCCATCTATAAAATGCAGTACAGATTCTAAATTTCAATCATATCTCAGATTGAAGTTTTGCGACTTGATTTCTCTGACGTTTTCAGTTGTAACTTATTCTGCAAAATGTTTCTCAAAGTAACACGTGACTACAGTTTTTTTTTTCAGCTCTGAGCGATAGGGATCTACGGAAGCGTAGAAGGGACATTGCATTGACGAGTTA